>OMLP01003698.1:6471-21744 GCA_900302685.1 Spondyliosoma cantharus | reverse complement strand
GGTTACTTGCGGCTCCGCTGGGCTGAGTGAGCTCAGTGTCGGGGTGATGTCTCTGCATTTGCGCTTGCATGTGTGAAGTGTTGCCGGCCCCTCCCACAACAAGTTTCATAAAACACAGACGACAAAATACGTGCGCTTTGATAACGACACGACTGCCATCCTCCTTAAAACTGGAAACCCAAAATGTCTCCACACGGCTGACTGGAATGTGGCCGGGGGATCTGCAAGCTCAGGTTTATTACCCATCTTGCAGAAATTAAACTGACCTGACACACGTGTGTGGTAGGGGCGGGGCGGGGATGAACCGAGGTTCGGGAAGTTAGAATGAGTTTCTGAACCTAAGTCCTTCGAACCTAGGTTTTCGTTTTCGGTTCAGAACCGTTACACCCCTAGTATATTGATATACAAAGTATTGCGCCGGAAAAGGGGCGAAAATTTATATTCACCCAGGTGCCATGTTTCCATCTTTGCCGATTGGAGATTAGTCCTCTGGGTCCTCTCAGTTTGGGCTTGAGAGTTCAAGATTTCTTTAAACTTTTTATGGAAAATGCCACTGGTATTTACCCAACAGGGAGGGTCGGATAACAGATGCTATCTAGTTCACAGTTGATTTTGACCATTCTTTTTTAAGTCTGTGTGTTGAATTTCTAGACGCATACTTTTCAATCCATCTGCGTTCTGGAGTCATCTGTAAATATCATGTGAATAAAAAATGGACAAAAAAAATGTTTTGAGGTCACAGTGGCCTTGAACGTTGACCTTTGATCACCAAAATCTAATCAGTTCATCTCAAGTGGACCAAATTTGAAGAAATTCCCTCGAGGTAATTTTCGGGACAGATGGACAACCGAAGAAATGAAAGGCCTCCTATGTGCAGATGCATAAAAAGGCTAACTTGTATATTGGCAAAAGGAAAAGGAGAATATTGCCTACTTTTGGCCTGTTAGCCATGTTCAATACATGTTAATTTTGGTGAAAAATGGTTTATGAGGTATTCAGGGTTATTTACTCACACTTAACGAAGCTCCTGCAGTGGGATAGAAGATATTGCACATCCTATTTTATGGCCGTTACTCATTAGGATAACTTATCTTCAATCTTAAAAACTGGGGTTGTGCTCCTATTAAGCACATTATCAGAGGCGTTTTAATACAATATACAGATATGAAACTATTAGATTAGTAATAGTATAGCATTTTTTAGTAATATAGTAATTTTAACTGTATTAATAACTATATTGACTATTCACTCTGCATTTTAAGTTTTTTTGTGACATACTAATAATCTCCAGAACGTTCCATAAGTATTGAGTTAGAACATACTGTCATTCCTAGAACTCCAACTCATAGATCACTTGTTATTTATTTATCTCGCCCTCAGTGTACATAAAAGCAAAAATCTTGAGGATGAACGGTAGATATGTCAGTTGGAAGTTATCGTACAATATTTTTTCCAGTGTTCTTCACAGGTCACAATGCAAACCTTGCTCATAGCTCAAGGTAGGCACTATGTGTTCTGTTTGCAAAACCTGCGTAAAAATATAGCATCAAGTCTCTATTCAATGAAGCAGAGAGTCTGAAAGCTGTGCCAAAGTCTCAGCACATTTCAGAACTTAACTGTGAGAAAAGTGGTTTTCAAAAAATCTGATGTCTGAGTACGCTGTTGCCCTTGGCCATTATACTATACCCTTTGAAATTAAGTGAAGTTTCAAAAGTGGAGGCACAGAGAGGAGTTTGTCATTTAATCAGTGCTTTCACTGAACTCCTCAATGCCGAATCAGTTTTCTCTCTCTTATTGCTTTGTGAGACAAAAAGCTAATTCTAACACATGCCTTTTAGTTACTTGTACTCCATCAATCTGTTCACCACCTGTATCTCCGGGTAAAACAACTCTGTGATTGTCATGTCAGGGTCTGGCTTCTGTTGTTTGCGCCTTAAAATGTTTTCAGTTTCTTTCTTGTAGTTTCTTGGCGTCATTTATGAGCCACCTTTAGATATAGAATATACATATGTGGTTTGCAGATAGAGCAGGTAGTACAAGATGTGTGTAACCTTTGCCAATGGAAAGTAATTGACAAAAAAAACCAAAAAAAACGTGAGGTAATAGAAATCCTTGGTGAGCGTTTTCTCTCAAAAGGCGTTTTCTATGGACAGACTTAATTTGCTTTGTACTATGTGCAACAGTTGATGACTTACAGTTCTGTTATTCATTCAGACAGCAAAATGAAGTTGAACTTCAAAATGAACTTTTTCTAAATGCGACTGGATGAAAGCAGAAAGCTGCTGCACTTTTCATACTGCAGCTGTTATCCTCCAAAATAAGTTGGCAAAATATCGGCCAAGCATATGCAGAGTCATTCTAAAACTCTGATGATCATGAGGGCCGATCTGGGCAGTTCAAATGAGCAGGATCAGTTAAAATGAACCTAATTAAATGCTGATCCTTTCATTATTGCACTCATACTGCACTTCACGGCATTTGTGAGTGTGAATGTGAAACAATATCCGGTAAAACGCCGTTGAGAGTGACTCTGAGTCATGACACACACTAACAAAATACACAGATTCACCAAGCTAAGATGCTAATGAATCTGTTCTCTCTTTGGTTTTAGAAAGAGCAGTGTACACAGCATTCAGGCATTAGCTTACATTTGTTATAAAGACTGCAGCTATGGACAGTGTTGGGGTAGTTACTAAAAAATAGAAATACACATTACTTAAAAATAAAAAAAAACAAAAAACATTACTTTACTTATTTACTCCCTGTAGAAGGCGATTTGTTACACTACTTGCTACATTACATCCGCACTAGTCCTCAACATCACATGAGATGACTTCTCCTGTAATTGCCAGTTAATAAATCCGTTAAACCTTACATATGCCCATATCAGTCATATCCTCAGGGAGGACATACACAAGCTTTAACAATAAAGTAATACCACAAAGCAGACAGGACGTAATGAAAGCTGCCCAACGGCACTTAAAGCTAGGGTCTGTAATGTTGTTCAGAAACACTGTTATGCATTCAGAAAAAGGAACAAAAATAGTCAGACCTCTGTGGCAGCTGCAGGACTGAGAAAAAGCTGACCAATCCGTGCTGTCCGGCCCGAATAGAAAGAAAATCGGATGCCTTCATGTCTCGTTCTGCCTACGTCCCCCTCTGTCCCTCCCTCCTCCGCTCGTGCACAGGTCACGTTTCACTGATGCCGGAAATATTCAGCACACACGAAATACGGAGTTGCAGAAGAAGACGTTCATTTGATTACAATGGCAGAGAAAATGCAGCCAGCATTACTTGTGTTGTAAGAGTGACGTAGCCTTTTCAGGAATAGGGCAGTTGCGTGAGGTGTGGCGTAAGGTGTGAGTGGGCGAGCGAGAGTGAGGGAGCGTGCATACGTGTAGACAGTGAATGAATGAGAAGGTGGAGGGGCACACTGAGCAGCAGTAGTAGCGGGTAAAGTGAACAGTATATGTTGCAGTTGTCTTTGAATAAACAGGACGGCTCCCCAAAAGACCGCAAAACTCCCTGGCATTATTTTACCGACCGACGAACACGTGAAAGGGGGTTCACCCCGAAGGTAATCATAACTTCGGCCCAGGAGAGGATCATCTCCCCTGTGCTTCCCGACCACGGTCCGGGAGCCGAACAGGAATGGTGTAACACTTGTAACAGCTCACCCCGCTAAAAAGGCAAGGAAAAGAAAGCCTGAGGCAGAAAAGGCTGTGACGAGAAAGGCTCTGGATAAAGAAAGAAGTCCCACTGCCAGGTGCGTGTTCACGTGGCTTTGGACGGAACACTGACGGGGGGGACTTAGAGGAGGTGCCACTTTCAAATCTTGCTAGCTCTCCAGGATCGTAGAGCCTAGCTTTAACAGAAAGATGATGTGTGCTGTAACGATCTCAAAATAAAACCTTATCAATAACCCAACCCCCACGGCTTAGCATAAATATTAATTGCCTCCATACAATATATGAATAAAAGACTGGCCTTCCTAGCACCAGATGATGATGACAGACTTTAAAACACACAGTTAAAATGCTTTTGAACTTTGCATCCAACAGGCAAAACAGACTCAAACAAACTAACTAGAGTCGCCTGCATGGCTTTACAGTAGTCTGGCTTATATGACAATTATCAATAATATTTGTTTGATTAGTAACTGTAATGTGATTACTGAATTTAGGAAAGGTCAAGCTTAAAGATTTATTTATGCTTCTGTGCTATATAGACACTGTACCTATGACATATAGCCTCTGCGTAGGTGCATGCCCTGCTTTTCAGCACAGAAATGTAACACATTGCACGTCACACCAATGCGGACTGCAATGACTATTACAGTAGTTTCCCCAGTAAATACACTGCACTCATCGGCTGTTGTAGTCTCTCCTGATCCACAGGCTGCTTCTCTTCTTAGATTATACTCCTCTCAGCACTGCTTTGGTAGCACCGAGTATCAAAATATGCCTCGCCTTTCGGTGCCAAGTTTCGGTCCCCAGAGGTTTATCATGTGATCAAGATCTGATAATGCTGCCAGTGATTGGCTGTAACGTTACACGTGATTGCGGCATGCAGGAAAAATACATACGTGGTTACCAGAGACGTTTTGTGGTTCCACCCACAGACGGCTTCACATGTGTCTATGTTATGAACTGTAGTTGTGTGTATCGTCGGACCGGTTAAAAAATGCCACCGAGGTCAAAAGCGTGGCTCCATTTTAGCAAAATTGATGCCAATACTGCGCGGTGCAATATATGCAAAAGCCACGAGCACCCGACCGCGCACGGGATCAATTTAAGAGCAGAAAGTTGCTCCGTATTTGACTGCAAGAAGAGTGGACCGCAGAAGTCCACCTGTGGACGTTACAGAGGCCGAGCCTGATTCAAAATCTCCAACACCACCGTAGCGTTACCACCTCCTGTGTGTAAAGATATTAGTGTGTAGCTTTATTTTATGGCTATGTAGCTTGCTAAATCAAAAGCTAACTAGAGATTGACAGTGACAGATAAAGCTTAGCCTGTAAAGATGTGTTCATCAATTGGGTCGGCTGGTTAAACAGCTCACCTAACGTTCACTGTTATTTTGTCTTCTCCTCTCAGTAGCCAGGAGCGGGCTTTGTCTGTCCTGAGAAAGCAAGCAATCTTTCTGAAGAAATACTGCCAAGTGAAAAGGTCCTCAGTATGTCACAATGAGCATTAGACATTGACTTGTCACTTGTTTGCAGGTGTTCTTTTGCACTGGAAATTATTTGTTGTTTATTTTTTCTGTAAGAAAACAGCTTGGAGTGGAAAAATACCATAGCTGAAAAATAAAACTCAAGATTTGTACTGTAATGTGTTATGTAATTTTCTTTTTGTTAGAATTGATATTATAAAATTGGTATCAAAAAAAAGTATCGTTCAGGAACCGGTACTGGTATTGAAAATTTTTGATTGATACCCAGCCCTAGCAACAGGTCATATCAGCTGTGGCTAATTAATCATAACTCAGGGTTGTGTGTACTTGACTATAGATCCTGTGTTAGGTAAAAATAAAAAACCCAACAACAACAAAGAAAACTCCTCTCTCTCTTAAGGGGCCCACACACCGCCCAGACTCAAACCAACGGCCAACTGCCTTTATCCGACCACTCCGTTGCGTCTTGCCTGACCCGCTCGCCAGAAAAGTTGCATTGAAACATACCACCTCGACTACTGCCAACTATACAGTAGCGTGTACGTTCTGCGCTTGCACGAGATGCAATAAGTCTCCTTAACATCGGGCGGTGCTAGTCTTGTGCCAGTAATCCAAAACATGAAAACAGGAAATGACAGAACAGAGTGCAGACCATAGATTATCAGAGAAAAACAAAGTGCACACAGTATTAGAGGTGGATTTCATCGTTCGATGTCGAGAGTCAGTTTGTGTCGGTCAGTTCGGCAGGAAGAATCGTTCATGTAGTTTGTTCGTTCGTTCAGTCGCGCTTCCGGTACAATGTCATTCAGCGGTGAATCACGTAATGCACAGTTCTCAGCTCCTCGTTCTCAAATGATCGTGCTAACGGTGAACATAACACTAGTTCATGGCCAATAAATATCTCCAACTTCATGATTATGTGTACTTTTAGACAACATAACAGTTAGCAGCTAACAGCTAAAGCCGGCTAGCCAAGAACGAGTGACTGACTGAACGAGAACGACAGGAGAGGAATCAGTGAACGAACGAAAACAAGCGGTGAATCACATAATGCACAGTTCTCAGCTCCTCGTTCTCAAACGATCGTGCTAATGGTCAACATAACACTAGTTCATGGCAAATACATAGCTGCAACTTCATGATTATGTGTACTTTTAGACAACACAACAGTTAGCAGCTAACAGCTAAAGCCGGCTAGCCAAGAACGAGTGACTGACAGAACAAGAACGCCAGGAGAGGAATCAGTGAACGAACGAGAACGATGAGCTACGAACAAAATTAAATGTTTGTTTTTTTCATGGAAACGGTTGCTATGCTTTGCTGTTTCTCATTGGCTAAAATTCGACGGCAATGTTCTAGACTCAGCATACGATTGGCTGGCTCTCTCTCTCAACTTAACAGTGAACAGCACAGTGACTGGTCTGTGAGAACGCACGAACGAAGGAGAGAGAAGTGAAACGGGGAATCAGGTCAGTTCGTTTGCGTTTAAGAGTTGTTCGTTCAAACTGATTCGTTCGCGACCGAGCCATCACTACACAGTATTGGCTCAGTATACGTTTGACCTGAGAAGACGTTTGTGGAATACAATACTTGGCATTACTTGAAAGATCATTATGGCTGAGCTGATGGTTGCACGAGATGCAATAAGTCTCCTTAACATCGGGTGGCGCTAGTCTCGTGCCAGTAATCTAAAACATGAAAACAGGAAATGACGGAACGGAGTGCATAGAAAAACAAAACACACGCCATAGAGTTCAGTGGCGCACACAGTATTCCGCCCCTCACCCCTAGCTGTGGTCATACAGCTAGCACACAACCAATCAGAGTATCCAATGGCTCAGATGGCCAACGGCCAACATTCTCAGACTTCGGAAGTTGAATCGGAGCAGACGCTGTCCACGCGGTTCCAAAAGCTTCCAATGCAGCTGAACACACCGAACAGATTTGTTCCTGAAGTCATCCGAGTCTCCCCAAACGCTTCATGTGACCAACGGTTGGCCCGGTGTGTTTCGCGCTTCAGACTTTGCAAGCTGAATCTGACCAGACACCGTCCGCGCGGTTCCAAAAGCTTCCAACACAGCTATACACACTGAACAGATTTGTTCCCGAACTCGTCCGAGTCTCCCTAAACGTTTCAGATGTCCAACGTTTGGGCCAGTGTGTTCCTGCTTCTTTATGATCAAGAATAGAATTTGTGTTTTTGTTGTTCCAAAAATGTCTACTTCTGTTGGACGTCATTTTTCTGTCCAGCCATGTCAGGTCAAATTCAGCAGTCGCATCTCTTAGTTAAACTTCCTTTCATATGATAAAAATAATTAAAGATGATCCAGCTTGATCCGTGCAATGCTCTGACTTCTACCTTCAGTACTTGGATCAAGTAGCTCTTGAAATATGCACAAAATGTTTTCTGCTTTTCTTCTTAAAAAGTTAACATATCTTGGCACTTTGAGCCATAGCATTTAGTACAAAAGATGAATGTCAAAGTCATTAAAGATATAATCAGTTAATTAGAATACAAAGTAATAAGAGCCTCAATGTCATCGGATCAAACAAAAAATCCTTTAAAAAACGTATTGGTCAAGAGTTTTGTTTTATTAATCTAATTACCCATCATGCCCACACTTTTCATGACTAAAATTATATTTGAGTGCGACAGTTGAAAAGAACAGCAACCTTCACATTGGATCTCATTCATCCGTATTTTTATGAAGAGCGACACCTACAACTAGTGTGCTTAACATTTATCATCATCAGAGATGAAACTGAGACGTTTTTCTATTTAGCAGAAGTGGGGGAAAATGAGCTCCCTCCAAAGCAGGTATTCCATTTCACAATGTGCTTTTGTGCATAATTTGCTCAATTTTGCAGTCAGGCTATTCCAAACAGTGGGCCTCCTCCTTGTTCATTTCCTCATAATAATGTCTTTGTCAAATAGTGGCTCACCTTGCCAACACGTCCACAAATCTAAACCGCTGCCTTGCAGACACTTTCAACACATGAATAAAATCATATAAGGAAAGCAAATATGGACGGTAGAGGGAGGGCGGGTTTGCATTCCCCTTGTGGCTCCCTATTGTCACTTCTACATCTGGCCCTGGTTAAAGCACAAGGCCTCAGTGACGCCTGTCACTCGTTGGGAAGTCGGCAGATTTGGCTCAGGGGGATAACAGTGCGAGGAAACACACACACACACACACACACACGCGTGTGCACACACACATCCAGGGTTTAACTCTTTATCTCTTTCCGTGTTTATCTCAAAGGCATGAAGCAAGATGTGAAGTGTTCTCTCTTAAGTTAAGGGAAGTAAAACCGCTTGGTTAAGCTAAGAGGTACGGCCGTGGTCATGTGAAGAAAATCATGGTTAAACCTGCATTAATCATTATATTTTGAATCAAATCAAATGACTGGGTTTAATGTATAATGATCTCTTGCTGTAATTAACCCACAGAGAAAGATTACGCAATGCTGCAGTAAATTTTAGTTTTGCAGTTTACAGTTTACAATTTTGCATTCATAAACAATTTTACGGTTCGGTTTCACCACCGCTCAACCCTCAACCTCTCACAGGCAGCTGTTTCCAGCAATGAGGCTTTGATAAACTCCCTGTAAGCTTACATGAAATGTTAGCGGCTAGCTTGTGTGGTAGCAAAAAAAGAGTCTTGTTTTTTGTTGTGTGTGTCAGCTTGAGAGAAAATCTCCCTAATAGCAAAAGCAAACTTTGGGTAAAGTTTTTGAAAGATCATTAATGGTCAAAATAAAAAGCTTCTTTGTCGTAGGAGACAGTTAACAACGAGCTGGAGAGAAAAGCTGAACATCTAGCAGTTAAGGCAGCACAGTCACCAGGATACAATGTTAGCAGTTAACGTTTATACACGGATAAGTCCAAGGTTAACATTTGTTCCAAACGTGGCGTAACGTGGTCACATTATCTGCCTATTGGCTGACTTTCATGTCCAGAGGCGGAGGGGAAGGCAGGCTACCTACCAAAACCATCTATTTTTCACAGGAAGTTGGACCATCTCGAGCTGTTTTTGGGGCGACAAAACTGTTTTTCTTTTTAAAAGGAGACCTGGGGACATCCCAAGCTGTTTTTCTGGTGACCAAAGCAGGCATTTTAAGTGTTTTTTGTGTCTTAACCTAAGCAGAGCACAAGCACAGCGTTGTGACAAGAGAAAAATTAAAAAAGATAAAGTTGCAACATAAAGAAACATTTAGTTTTAACACATCTGTGGATTTAACATTTGTAATATTTCTCCTGGAAAAGTAGCCAGATATTCCTATTTCTCCTTTTCCTGTAGCATGCACGTTACTTCCGTTGTGGCATTTTGTTCCTCAGGTTTGCGCAACATTTTATTCCCTTCTATTCAGTTAGCCAAGCTATTGCATCCATTTTCATCTCCTCTGTAAGACCTTTTTCAACATAATAGGAACGTTGCAATAAAATTACTTGACTGTTAATGTAGGTTGCTTTATGCTATTTCAATCGCAAACTTGACCATTGCCATATTGTTCCTTTCTTGATAGCATTAATGATCAAGGTTCTGAAAGTCCTGTTAAAAGAGGGAATTCGGACATTTGTGTGTGCGCATTGAAGCTGGCAGGGTAGCAAGGCCTTCAAACGTCAGACCTGCTTCCCCACTGTTACTTTTGCTCTCATTTTAGTTTATCCCTCCAGTTAAGGAAAGGTAACCCGACCCTCACCATGCACTTTAGGACAACCTCAGCCAGCGGCTTAGAGGAGCAGACGTCTAGCAGGCGCATGTGGCCCAGCCAGGGATGAGAGACGTATATGTAAGGGAGGACCGACGGTATGGGAACAATAGTGCCTCTGTGCCTCGGCACCCCTCTGGATCACATTTCCTCCGAGGTCCAGATCGAAATGAGGTGGGGGCCCTGTCGCTGATCTAGCAAGCGAGGAGAGAAAGCCACACAGAGGGGAGGGTGCCGTATGTCAATAGTGATTAGGATCATGATCACAACTGTGGCGGGTGTGGGGCACGCAGAGGAGGGAGAAAAAGTGGGGGTGAAGGGAAACATTTCGCCCTCCTGAACTTTATTGTCTGGTTGCTGGTGTCGAGGAATGTCTCCTGGACTTTTTTTTAAAGATAACTAGTCCCTACTTGGATATTTAAAAACAAAAGAAATTTGTTTTGATTTCTTTGTGAAAGCTGAGCCTTTTCGCCATTTCATAATTTGTGGTTTAAAAGTGAAGAAAAGCAGAGCATTTAAATGGTTTGTCTGTTTTTAGAAGTGACAAGAAGTGTAGAAGAAGGGTGCTCGTCCTGAGTGCTTTATTCCAGATCCCGGGTACACAAAGTCTTGAAGCATTGGTGGAAAAAAAAGAGGGTCTCAAGTCATGGTTCAAGTTTACAGTCCTTTATTGCAATTTCTCTGGCAAAAAAAAAGTCCTTGTCAGGGAATCCTAATGAAGATCCTATTTGTCTAAACAATACAGTTTTGAGTGTTTGAATTAGATTTGCAGGATTGTTCTCTCCATTCGTGATTATTTAAGTCATATGATGATGGTCAATAAAAAGGGGGCCCCATGAAATTACTCTGACAGTGTTAATGTGAAGGTTGTGTTCACTTTCAGGAACATGTTGATTTGAATATTAACACTATCAAACCTCTCTGAGGACTATGTTGACGCTAAATGACCCCTCAGTAACAAACTTCCCAATGTGGACATGAGGTAACCACGGAAAGGATTTTTCTCTCGATTTTTATGTACCCTTTCAGCTGTCTACGTCAGAAATACAAACCTTTGGAAGTCAAAATCAATCGAGGAGAACCGTGATTGCAGGATGGCCCAGAGACCCCAGAAGAAGTTGGAGGCCTGGTAGAAGAGAAAAAAAATGACAGTGATATTAGATTCCACTATTTATGTACTAAACTAGCTTTCAGAGAATGTTACAATGTTTTCATTTATTTTCAATTCTGCTTTTCATTTCAAGGAAGCTATCGATCTTCATCCATTTAATTTTTAACCGTAGGTTATGCTTTTACCTGTGTGTGCTTGTTTGTTGGTTTGTCATCAGGATAACACGAAAACTACAGGACAGACTTCCACTAAACTTGGATAGAGGATGGGTGACAACCCAGAATAGACCCCATCAACATTTGGTGCAGATCCTGGATTTTTTTCTCACTTTCTTTCACACTACGGGAAGGTTACCATGTTTTCTCCCCATTTTCATTAACTTCTCAGGGTTTGCACGATTGATTAAAACATATCTAGCCTGGTATCTATTTGTAAGAACAATTTCATGTGGATCCCAGTAGAAATCCAGATGTAGCGGATTAAAAGATGTTTCATTTGATATTGAATTAGGCTCAATTGAATTAAAGGTAACTGTTGGGCCTTGGTGCAAGTATGTGCTTTACTGAGTGCCATTCTTGTTGCAAAATGGAATTACTTGACGAGAGCTCCAACTTGTATGCAGTTAAAATAGTAATTCATTTAACAAAAATTAAATTAAAGCAGTGTGTATGTGTTTTTTGTAATAAAAATTACAGCAATAACCGGTGGTGGCAAAACAAAAAAACAAAACAAAATTTCCTTTACTTATGTAACACCATGCTGTGAAAACAACTTACTACTGCATTGACAACCTTAATGATGCAAACGTTGGTATTATTAGCTAAATGTACTATGTAATGTAAGTATTGAAAGTAAAAGTATAAATTCTGCAGACTGAAGTAGAAGTAGAAAGTTGCATGAAATGGAAAAATACTTGAGTAGAAGACATGTCCCACCACTTGCAGTAACATGAAAGAACATCATTTGATGTGCGTGCGTGCTCAGTACAATACTTGATGTTGTTGGCAGCAAGAACGTGTGACTGACATGTAATTGTCATGTGCTCTTTTTCATGATCCAGTTAGAGCTTCAAAAGCACACTTCCTCAGGTCCCCTGCAGGGAGGTCGCAGCGGGGTCAGATGTCAGCGTCTTGCTCGAGAACACTTCAGCAGGGCAAATGCCAGCTGACAGAGACTGAATTGAATCCATCTAATTGAATGACAGGCTCATTAACAACATGCAGCTTGTCCGTGATCCTGATATAGAACTGTGATATGTCTCAAAAGTGTAGAGATCTGGAGTATGTCTGTGGTATTTGCACACTTGCGAAAATATGTTGTAAATTTAATATCACAGATGATGTATGCTTTCACCAACTTTGTTTTTCTCTGATGTTTTGCTGCATTTCCCCGTGCCATCGAGCAGAACTGTTAAAAACTCACTTCTGTGACCTCCAGTTGTCGTGTTATAACTGCTCCCATGACTGCTGCTGCTGCTGCCTGCCAGTTGTGAGCTGCTCAGTCAGAATGACAAACCTCTGTATTGAATGGTTCCCTCCTTAATGGCTTTGCTCACTTAGGCTTGCGGACTTCCATGCCTCCATAAATTTCTGTTGTTCTCCACCCTTATTGTAAATCTTCATGGTAGGACCACTAATAGCAACTCCTAATAAGATCCAGACGGGCCTCTGTTCTGTGGCCCAGTGATATAATCACATTTTTATTTGATAATCAAATAAAGGGTGGAATGAAATACTTGAAGAGCAATGTGCGGTTTTTCCTTGGCTTGCCTCCCCTCCCTGGCAGATTTTCATCTCTAATCTCTGTCTTGAGTTGGAGAGAGAGATTGAGCGTGTTTCCATTATGATTAATAACTGCTCTCCATTAAGAGAGCATTAGTTTAACACTAAGCAGAGACCATCAGTGACAGGGAGCCATTGAGAAAAACGGAGATGAGAGACATGTGGGGAGTGACATCACAGAGCTGCAGGCTTCAGCCTCGACATCACGGGGGTTCCCTGTGGAGGAGAGGACGAGCCGAAAAGACCCCACTGCGTCTTGGCACAGTTTGCCAGGGATTACAATTCGGAGGAGGCAGCTTCACGCCGCAGAGCTTTGGCAGCTGGCCAGGCTTTGTCGATGCCACACAGCGGAGCCACACAGCTTCCTCCAGTGCACACTGGTTTCCTTGGTCCCTGAGATATGACTATTCATCTGTATTCTTATCTGCTGAGACATAGCTATAGTGCAAATTCAATGTAGTTTGATTATACCAAGCAATAATTGGGTGATATGGAAGTGATACAGAACGTTAAAATAGCATTCAGTACAATTCATGAAAAAAGGGAGCACAAGAAAATCCACAAAAATATCAAAATGCATCAGACTGCATGTATCGTATCAAGCCGGTAAACCAATCTGAAGAATGATTTGTTTAGACCAGATACGATGTGAAACAATTTTCAAAATCCTAGACATCTTTGAGATCTGTTTGTACAAATGAATGGTCAAAAATTGCGTGGACACAAATGTCACTGTGCCATTCCTGATGGAAATGGTTTATGACTCCTATGAGTCAAAACGTGTAGGTATAGTCACTAAGTTAATAAAAGAGAATTTTTTTTAACATTATCAGAGTGCGTCAGATGCTCAGTCAGACTGCCTACATACTGTTTACCACAGACTCTTTGCAAAGTAATCTGGACGGTCACTTTTTCACATTTTTCATTTGTACTCGACCTTTGTCCTCATTCTTGAAGAGCATGCAATTTTTTTACTGCATTACTCCATTTTTTACTCCTAACCCAAAACACATGCCCTATATTTTCTCTAGTAAAATAATCTAAAAACATTTTGTGATCTATAAAATGTCAGAAAAGGAGTAAAAGAGATAACAATCAATGTGAACTCTTCAAATTGCTTGTTTTTCTAGGACATACTGTCCGAAACACAAGGACAGGCAATGTAATATTATATATTTTTTAAAAACAACAAGAAATGTCACATTCGAAAAGCTGGAACAAATTATTTTTTGCTTGAAAGATTACTTGATCATCATAAAGTTGTACACTGACAGTGTCGAATGATCTTCAATCATGAGAGGTCAAAATAATGATTTGATATTTTGACAAAGAAAAACTAGTAATGAAATACTTTGAGGATCAAATTGAATTGAGCAAAGTACCAAATACAGAAAGACAGCATGTAAACGGCAAAATTCTGTTATTTATGAATATTCTAGAAAGACGAAGAAATTCCTTGAGATTATGAAAAGCAGACCCTGTGATTTTCTCCATTAACAGGCTCCGTATCCCTCATTTTGACACACGGCTGTCAAAAATGAGTGGAGCTGGAAACTTGGCTTGTTAAGCGTCAGTGATCAATTTCTCCCACTTCCCTCGAGTCAAGAGTCCCCCTCGGTTTGTCATAGAAAATCTGATTTCAATCAGCGTGATGTTATCGCCTCTCTCTCTCAGCCCATTTCAGGCTTTATTTCTTTTCCCTCCTCTCACTTCTCCCTCTCTGTCTTTTGGCCGAGGCGCAAGTTATTTTAAAAAGTAATATGCTTCCTCATCATTTCTGGGCTATTTCAAGAGACATTCACACCGCCCCGAAATTGGTAGGACAATTCTGCATATTGTGTTGAGCTATGAAAGCACTTTTAGACAGATAGGCCAGCACCACTCGAGCCACCAAAGAATGAAAATTGTGGTCATAAGAAAAATAATTTTGGCTGCTGTCTTTCATTTTTCCCTGCGGCAGCTTCTAATCAACTCAGATGGAGTCCATCAAACTTTGAACAGTGGTAGGTCAGCTGTGGATGGGGTTTGGTTTTCTTTGGGGATTTTTTTTTTTTTATCTGGGAGCTGGAAAAGTAAATTGTTAAAATGTGATGGTGAGGTGTTGCCGCCCTGTCATTTCAGAGCTCTGCAGACACATGGATATTGTTGAAATGCACACACTAATCTCATAATATTGAGATATTTGAGTCCCTCCGAGAGCAGAACTTAAAATGGGAAATAACTGTTGAGAGATTTGTCACTTTCCAAAGTCTTTCCAAAGTGTTGAGGCACTACATTATGACATATTTCAACATTTCAACAAAGTCGGAGGGAGCAGACACTCACCAGTGAGAATTTGCAGACCTGAACGTAGAGCTGTGTAACTTCTGCCTCTGTAACAGTGACCTCACGTCCCGAGCTGTGCTTGTAACTCTCCAGATAGGCCGTCAGCCAGTCTCTCTGCAGCTCCCAGCTCGGGTAGAGGCTGTAGTTAACGTCAGTCACACCTTGGACACA
>OMLP01003696.1:6776-49197 GCA_900302685.1 Spondyliosoma cantharus | reverse complement strand
CTATTTTGTATAAAACATATGCAGACATTAACTTTTGAGAATTATCAAGGGCAGATCATGTTTCACTGGTATATGCTTTCTCTAAAAAAAAATAAACATTTGTTTTGCTTAAATTTTTTTGAATATGTACATATAATCCATTGTAAAGAAAATGTGGTGTATTTGTCTCCAAATAATAGTTTTTTCTATACCTTCCCTCCTATATTATTTCTCCTCTGTAGTGTGACTCCAGTCGATCTTTTCCTCCATTGATTAAAGGTCAAACTGTCTGTCTTCGTGTGGTACTTCTCATATAAAAGGAACTGTATGCTGATGTTTGCCATGATATTAACTCGATGATTCTGAACAGTGGAAACGGTAGGGCTCATTGTAAGACACTTCCCGTGATCACAACCAAGCACTTGTTCAATCAAATAAATACGCTTTTCCATTATGGCAGCTGCTTTATTGACCGATGATGACGACCGTTGATGTTTACTGAATTATGTTTGGAGCATTGAAGGTTCTTTTTTTTGTCACGACTTCAAATGAAAATATTAAGGTTCTCAGCAAGCAGAGCATTTAAATCATTGGATGCTGATTGAGATAGAAGCAAACTTCAGGAGGCTCTATTGGTTAAATGGTTTGTTCATGAAACAAACCAGGACCCCTTTTGACCATAGTGATTTTTTTATCAGTGTTCAAGGAAAGTAAACCTGAGAGGAGTCACATTATACTGAGGAGAGTCCAGTTGTAAAGTTAAAGGTTTAGTTCAGCCAAAAATGAAAATTATCAACTCGCCCCTATGCTGATGGAGAATCAGGGTGCATGCTAAAGCTTTTAGCTTAGCAGTTATATTGAAGATTTCAGCTTTATAAAGGGTGTAAATAACGTCCTTGTGTTTTTTTTTGTTTTGTTTTTTCATCAGTTATTTTTGTACATTTTAAAAGTATAAGTTAAAGTCCTGTACTCATAATTTTACTGACGTATGAGCATCAAACTATACTTGAAGTACTCATGCTGAACAGCCAAACTTAGCATAATACATAAGGGATCAATAACATCTTATCTTGAACTATAATAACATCAATTTATTTGTTTTTTTATTAATCAAAATCTGGAAAGTTTCAGTTAACTATTAGTTAAAAAGTACAAGTTTCCCTCTGAGTTGTAGTGGGGTTATAAAGGTGCACTATGTAGTTTTGGGGAAGAAATTTTAATCAGAAGAGAAAGATCTTCATTGACTGATTATTTTTCTCTGAACAAACTAAATAAACTGAATAAACAGACTTGACCTCAAAGGACAACACAGCCTCATTTTGTTTATATGTGGCGGACCCTGCCATCTTTCTAGTTTCAAACAGTGTTGACCTTCTTTTCCCTCTGAGAACAGCTTGTTTATTCACTTTACATAAATACTTCTGAGGTTGTTTTATGATCTCATTAATAATGTGAATAATACAAGTGAGTTTGAACTACACAGCGTCCCTGTGTTAAGCAGCATAACGCGGAAGTACTCGAGTACAAGAACCTCAAAAGGTACATTGCGTTCAGATATGTGACCTTATAACAATGTTTTTTAAACATCTTTAAGTAGGGGGACAGTAGGATTAATGATACTAAAGTTGTGATAACTAGTCATGAGTGTTCAGGCCTGCTGGTGTTGCTCTTATTGCCTCAGGTCTGTTTTTATCATGAATTGTCTCATTAATTTTTCCATTTTTTTTTAACGAGAAAACAAACAAACCGGGGGGAAAGACAAAACGATACAACTTATCACCAATCTCTTATAAAGTAAGGTTTGAGGTCTCCAGGCATCAGGGATCACGCAGGCCTCGGGGGCGCGCATCCAGCTGCGCTCGTTCACGAGCCTGCAGACACCTGACCGCTGCAGGGGACACAGCCCGGCCGAGACAACCAGCCTCCCTGCAGACCCTCCTGTCGGCTACTCCGCTGCGTCTCCTCCGAGCAGAATGGCGGATGTTGAGGTGTTCGTACCCGAGGATCAGGCCGTGGACGGCGGCCTGCTGCCGGACTACAGGCGGCTGACTCGGCTTTACTGCATGAATGGCGGACATCACCTCCAGATCCTGGCCGATGGGAGCGTGCAGGGCCAGAGGGATGATGGGGACGTTCACAGTAAGACCGCAGCGCACTGCGCACTTTACATCCAGGTCAGGCCTACAACATGATGCGTTCACTTCCCGCACCACAGGTGTGTCAGGTTCAAGGACCAGGAAGAGAGAGAAAGAGAGGGGGGCGTCCGACAGATGTGGAGGGAAGTTACTGACACTTGAAAGGAGGGTGACACCACAAAACACCACACACTTCTGTTTGACTGAGGTGCATCTGTCTTTAAACTTCATTTTGGCAGTGAGGGGATGTAACTAAGTACATTTATTAAGTACTGCAGGCAACTAAAGTAGCCTACAATTGTCAGGTCGCCCACTATTTCCATCTTCTGCTACTTTATACTTTTACTCCACGACATTTATTTGATCACTTAGTTCGCTTGCAGAATGCAGAAAGTATCACTTAACTTAAATGATTTATCAGCAACTGGAAACAAACACTGATTCCAGTGATCATTGAAATGGCTAATATCAGAACCAATAATAATCTGGTCGACCCACAGTAGGACAGTATATATATTTTTATTATTATTATTATTATTAATGTACTTACACTTGGACTTTTGATACTTAAAAACCTTTATTGCCAGAATATTTGGTCTACTTTTAAAACTTATTTATACTACATTTTATATCAGGTACTTTTACTTTTACTCAAGTAATATTTAATCACTTTAACTTTTACAACACTGAATTTTAATTTCATTTGTCAAACTTAAAGCGGCTTCAAACTATATTTTTTTCTTATTAAAAAGGTGTTAAATAGCTCTGTATTCCTTATTGAGTGTTTGGTCAGCCTCTCCTCCTCCTGTTCCTGCAGTAAAAGAGAAAAAGAAATGTTCTGGTATCCCTGCCCACTTTATCCAATCAGTACGGAGAAATCCATAAAGAGGCGGTCTTGTTTGCTCATGAACTCGCAACGAGTAGGATTGTGCTGTTTCCTGGCAAAGGTGAAAGAGGGAAAGCTACTAATTCCAGCGCTCCTGGTGACGGCTTAAACCACCAAACAGGCCGAGAGAAGAAAAACACTTGAAGAAAAGAACGAGGCGGAGAGAGCTGCCCTGAAAAAACAGAAAGCATTCCAGCAGGTGTGGCGACATAGAGAGGAGGTAGGGGCTCCTTACTGCAAAATGGACAGGAAGTTCGCTCAAATGACAACATCGTTCATAGCAGCTATACTTGGATAAGGAGTAAAAGGTTCTAGTATTAATTATTTCACTTCATGTTTCAGCTGATGTGAGGAAACAATGACGTTTGGAGCTGAAGCACAAGTCTCAGATTTGTCCATGCCATTTAATCCCTTACCGAGAAACAGTGGCCTGTGCTCGTAGAGGTGTATTGAGGGATCAGTTGTTTCAAACCTTGTCCTCCTCTCAGCTGTTTTAAAGGTGAAAGCCGTGGACAGAGGCGTTGTGGTCATCGAGGGAACAGAGGCCGGGCGATATTTGGCCATGAGTGACGAGGGGCGACTGTACGGCTCAGTGAGTATCTACAAGACACCTGATGACCCATGTGATAGTAAATCAGCACACTGAACACCTTCAGTGATATCTGTCATACATTTTCAATCACTCAGCATTATACAGACTTGATGTAAACTTTGGTGAGTGTATTTTAAAAAACCTTTTAACCTCAAACATCTGAAGTGCCGTCAGCTTTCGTTTCTTCTCTTCTGTTTATCCCTCAGCCCACTTTGACGGACGAATGTTTCTTCCTGGAGAAGTTGGAGGAGAACCACTACAACACCTATCTGTCTCAGAAGCACCAGGAGAAGAGCTGGTACATGGCTCTGAAAAAGAACGGGAAACCGAAACTGGGTCCGAGGACTCACATTGGACAGAAGGCCATCTTCTTTCTGCCCCGACAGCTGTGTGAGTCCGGGGAGTGAGGACGACTCGTCTCAACGGGGTCAGCCCTATGTTCCCACATTTCTAAGATTTTTTTTTTTCAATGAAAATTAGGCCCTATGTTCCCACATTTCTAGGACATTTTCAAAATTAGGCTTTGTGTTCCTACATTTCCCTTCAATTTAAGCCCTATCCTCCCTTAAGATGTTTTGGAAGCACTTTATAGTAAACGAATGAATGAATGAATGAATGAATGAATGAATGAGCAATTGGTTAGGGAGTGTGGGAATATAGGGCTGTGGGAACATAGGCACACTCCCGTCTCAACACACACAGTCATACCTCACCCCGAACCGGTGTGAAGCTGCTCCAGGATCGATTTGTTTAAATACACACCAGCTTGATTTATGAACGTGAAGAAGAGATGTGAGGGAAAAATCAGGCAAGATCAAATGTGCGTCAGTTGTTTTTTTTTCAGGATTAAGATTAACATTTACATGAAAGAGGAGACTATATGTCACTGTGCAATAAGCCCTTCACATAATGGAATAAGCAATATACCCAGGGCCCCAAATCTGAGAGGAATTTAACCTTTAAATGTTTTATTACACAAAGTGCCTGAAACCCATGATCCCACACATTCACACATTCTTTCATGGATGGAGTTACAGGGATTAATGATTCCCCTTAAATGATTTCTGCCCTGGAACCACCTCAAGGAGCCACAGATATACTAGAATTATACCCTAACACCCCAGTATAGTGCTGGTAAAACTCTAGTTATCTAAATTGGTTCCAGATGTCAGTGTGAAGTTTGACCCGAGGCAGGAAGAAGTAATTTTTCTCATGTGGGTCTGAAAAAGATAAAGACTGCTGGAACGGCTTAAGAGGGTCATCGTGACCCACAGTAGGAAAAATGTTGAAAATGTCATTTTCTCATAAACTAAAATCACTCACTGACAGAAGTAACTCACTGATTGAGATTCCCCCTTTTCATAGTGGATGTCATGTTGCTTCAAGTCCCTTCGAGTTTTCTGCAATCTATGCTCTGCTCAGTTACTGCTCTGCATATGTCGACGTTGTCACAAGCTGAAGAGTTTCCAGCAGTTTCACTTTGTTGTCACTCGGTGCCATCGATGTGTGAAATTGTACAGCGCACCATTAAACATACTGTACGTTAAAGGGCTGTGGCCTGGGATGGATCCAGACACAAGCCAATGACCGCCTTACCATCAGGGGGCCCCGATAGAGGGCAAAAGAACATCTGCCTGCATTAAATAACATTTAACATAATATTTTAAAATATAAAAATATATATTAAAAAATTATATAAAAGTTGATTTTTTTATGTAATAGTAATTTTTTCATTTTACAATGTTAACATCAACGTGAGGGAAAAATACGAGTGGTTCCGCCTCCCTGAAAATCAGTAGAAAGAGTACGCAAATATAATACTAATTATAGCTATTTTAATATCTAAATATGAATAACTCAAGACAAAATGCTTATAAATAAAATGTATAATATAGGGCTATACTTTTCTTATAAATATGTGACTAACCAATTGTGAATGAATACCAAAATATACACAGGTAAGCTAAAAACATATACCTGATTACCTTAATGAGCATGCTACTACTGTTACTACCTCTACTACTACTTCTACTACTACTACTAATAATAATAATAATGTGGCAGGTCATTTTGTTTACCAAATGTAAAAATGTGCTTGTGGTAGAGAATCAGAAAATAAACAAATGTAAAACATGTCTGCCTGGTGTAATCTATCCATTTAATCCAGCCTTGGCCGTGGCTCTGTCGCCATTTTGAGCCACACAGAGATTCAGTCATTCAAAACTAACATGTAAATAGTGTAATATTAGTAATGTCATGTTGTATTTCAACAGCGCATATATGGGCACCGAGCCTTTGTGACAGCACAGTCAATAATGAAGACGACTCAGAAATGACGCATTAAAAGTGACATTTATTTAACACTAAACGTTTTCTGTACAGTTCCATATCAACAAAACCCCAAAGGTTGCAGCTCTACATCACATAGAAACAAGCAGAATGGGCAAAAGTATGAAGTTAACCGATGACGCCAACCATTGCAGTTTGCTGGACCAAACAGAAGTCCATCATTCCATTGTTTCCTACACAATATAAAGCAGAAACACAATCTTGCACCACTGCGTCATTCGTTACTTGTTGAATATGTACGGGGGCTTCAAACTACGACAGGAACATCCTCTGGGTTTTATTGGTTTTGTACCTAAAAGTGCACCTGCATACAACATTCTTTGATATAGTTTGAATACCCACACCATAGCTAACATCTTATGCTTTCTGAACCAGTTTCAAAACAAAAATAGAAAGAAACAAACAGACAGACTTCCCATCCCCATCTGTCAATTAAATCTTAAGGCAAAAAATCCACCTGGAAATGGAATTTGAGTTATTTTTATGCTCTTTGATGATCTGAAAAATCTGAGTGAGATCATTAATAGCTGAAATCCAAACCTCTTTGCTATAATCACAGAGCTTTTCTGCTGAAAGTGAATGAGACATCTACTCCACTGACTCACCGAAGAGAGTCAGAAAAGGTCAAGCTCTAAATTAGCTTTTCGAAAAGGCCTGAACCAGAAAATGTGCTCCTATGTCCACAGAAGAAATCACGTCCAAAACATTCAGCCGTCCCTTTACTGTCAACTGAGCCGCTCTGGGGTTAGACATTTGTGGCCAGACTCAACCATCCAAGATCATATTTGTGACCTAAATTCTAGCTCCAGGGTGGATTGTTTCACCTGATTTAATGTACGACAAAACATTGAACAGGCAAAATCATAACTGCTGACATACGGATGCAATTCTTGCACACTCCACTGACACTGTGTTTGAATAACAAGCATGTACACTGTATTATGATGATGCCCACAATGAATCGTTTCTAACACCTTAAAAAGCAGCAGACAACACTGCCCCCGCCTGGCTAAACACAAGGGCAACACTACTTAAAGCCAACAGGTGAGTGAAATATGTAGTCATCAGCATTTACAGCCTATTGAAAGCTTTGTAAGTGTATGTGGTACCAAAAAACAGCCAATAATAGTCACAATAAAACCATGAAGTGAGATTAGTGCAGATTACAAAGAGTGTTGCATGCTATGGCAAGTCTACAGAGTGTTTTATTAATTAATACCTGTTGGCTTCAAGTGTCGCCAACATGAGACTCTCTATTTATTGAGGGGCAGCTGCATGCTCGTACGCTACCACCAAATGATATAAGGCATTACTCATACATTACAGACAGATGTAAATAGCACTTAACATTCGCCACTAATGAGTACATTAAGGGACTATTTCTGTTAACCGTTTTCCATTAATAAAGTTTCAAAACAAAATAAAACACGTGATAGAATTCCTGAATATTTTAATGTCTTTATCTATAACTCATCTGGCCGATTTCTTGTTAAGTTTTCTTCGTTTCAAATTTGAAACTCTTCAGGGTCGCTGCTTGTGTTGGTCGTGTCCAGTTCTTCCATATCCAAACATCCTGAATTTGGGAAGATGTAGTTTGTCAGTGGTTATGTTTACATGCACATCAACATCTCAGACTGACAAGATTAAGGAACTTCATCCCCCCCCTGCTTTCACAAGTCAAAATGTCTGCTGTGAAAAGAGTCTCTTAAAAAAAAAAAGACTTGACTTTAAATAAAACATCAGTGACTTTATTATGTCATATAAAAGTGTGCAGTGAATCAATAACATAAGGGTCTCCTCTCAAGAATTATAAGTACTGGCAATGAAGAGACTTATCTTATGTCTTCTACAGAGTTTGTACAGGTGCTGCAAATCCTTAAAAAATACCAATTAAAGTGGTGCTTGGTTCTAAAAGTTCTTGGATTTAAGATTTAGTCTTTAAAACTGCTTAAAATTGTAGTTGCATTACATAATACATCTCTATCTGACTCAACAGTTCGCCTTTTAGGTGAAGAAATAAAATGCTATGTTATTAATCCACTGTGCCTATATTACCCACAGTGCCTTTCAACTGCGTAAACTTCTGCCTGAGGTTTGGGTGTTTTATGCTAGCAGCAGCTAATCTAGCCTTGAGCTGCTATTCTATTTGAAATATGTGTCGACAGGTCTGCATGACTGTGTTTTACATAGTATTTTGTTTACCTGCTGCACAAAGCTGTTGAGTTCATTTGGCATGAGTGGCAAGTGCTGATTTGTGTGCTGAACATTCAAATATTAAAGCCCAGTGTAATGAGCAACCCATCAAGGATTTGATACAGAATCGAGGCTGTATCAGAGAGACTCAAAGAGCTGCTAACCACTGATGGGGACCCTGACTGGTTTATTTACTAATAATAATGTTTAATGACGTCTAACATTTGGTGTGAGGTAACTAATGCCAGAAATGTCCTTTCTTCTTCTGAGCATGTCAATGTCTTCAATGACAAACATAACTGTGAGCAGATTGGTACACCTTACCTCTAATAGATGAACAGTACCCTTGTTCGGGGAAGAGTGGCATAGGTGGGATCAGCCAGTTTACGCACTCTGGAGTAGTTAACAAAGCCTCTGATGAACAGCATGAAGCCTGGAGGGCAAAGAAAAGATAAGCAATGCAAGAATCATTCAAAATAAGATGGTTACCAATGTAATTGTGGGAAAGAATTAGAGAGGCCAAAATAATGTCTCTCACTTACCCAGGGCCAGGAACACCCACCACAACCAGTACTGCCCATCAAAGTAACCCGGGAAGTAGGTTGAAAACTGGAAGAGAAACGGGAGCTAAAACACAATTCTACAAGTATCTGAGCTAATTTTTTAGAGATTTAGTCTTCCTGAAGAGTAACACAGATGAGATCTAGTAATCCTACAACTTCACACCACTGAACACTATTTAGTAGCCAAACTCAAAGTGGTGAATATTTACTTAATAGCTCTTACCCTGACAATAAGAACCCATTTGATAAGGGACAGGCCAAAACCAGAGATGGCCCCGTACCGGCCGGCGGCTGATGTGGTCAAACAGAACGACAAGAAGAAGCCGATCCAGTTGAAGAGGAATGCCACTGATGACAGACAAGAGAAAAATCAGTGAAAAGAAAACTGCCACGGACCATAAACCCATAAATGTTATTTTTAAAGCATGACCAATAGACATTGAAAAGTTTTTCTTATGTCAAAGATGTTTGTGGGTTCTGAAGTCGTCAAGCTGGCTGGCACATATTCTCCTCCTCCTCTCCTCTACTGGTATTTGCACCCAATAAAATATTTAACAGACTTTGAAAATATGACAAATTTTATTTAGAAAATAGTATACCAGCTCTTATGATAAATCAAGGGAGTGCATATTTTTCATGATAAATCCGGTTCCTTGCCAGCTCTATACGAGTGAAACCAAAAGTTAGCTGACTATTAAAGAGAGAAAGAAAAACTGTCAAAGTCAACGTCTTACTGAAGAAAGTGAGCATGAAGATGCCGTCATTTCCTATTCGCAGTTGGTCGGCATCTTCAAAGTCATCCCTGGCCACAAAGTCGTCCTCCTGCACCAACAAGAAGAAATGTGTAATAAATATATCACAATAACTTGCATTGTTCTACGTTTTCTCCTGATATTTTGTTTGAAAACGTGATGTATTCATACACAACAGGGCACTTTAAGATGAGGAATATTTCTAAATGTTGTCTGAAGATAAGATTGATTTACTGTGACTCTTCCAGTAACAAGGGGGATGGCTGCCTCTTCTTTGCTTCTCTCAGCTTCATCATAGGAGGGCAAAGTGGTGGCAACACTGTAGGATGGAGGGTTAGGAAATCTTCCTCCATCTTCTTTGTATTCAAAGAAAGCTGTTGAGGTAACAAACAAATGGCTTTTGATCCATGTACAGGGGTGTGGTTTCTTAACAAACTCAACTAAATTCTTCTAAATATAAAAGATAAACTAATGAATAAACAGCTGACAATTTCATAAAAATCAATGGTAACAGCAGAACTCAAGGTTATTTAATGTTGATTTTCCAGCTGTCATGTGGGTGTGACTGCTGACAGACAGAAAATCTACTTTCACTTCCTTTAAAAAGAGAAGCAGCAACACAGAATTATAAACCAGACCAGGGGGGAGGGATGAGTTACAGCAAGACGAAACACATTAGTAGTATATGTGTCCATTAGTGTTTATGTTCTGTTCCACACAAGCCAAGACTTTTATCTGGGTCATTTGGCAGCTATCCAGAATGCTCCTTACTGTTGTCCAAACACCAACAGCACTGGATGCGATCAATGGACTCGCACAGGAAGAGCTCATGACTACACCCACTTATGCAACATGTTGACCTATGCCCTCTTAAGAAGTGAGATTAGAAACATCAGACCTTTCTGAAAGGCCTCACACACCAGCTTTTCCCCCCATACATTATTCATTCTAAAGCTAATATTGTCGGACGTACAGTATTACAGCAGCAGATTTACAATATTATACAGACTTATTCAAGTGCTCTTCTTCAGTACACTTGAGTTATGAGGCATTGTTACTTTATTTAGATTTCAGTCATATTTATCTAATTGCTATAGTAACAAAAAAGGTTTTAAACACTCCAAAAATCAAGCTGAGTTCATAAAATGTGCATTTTTAAAATACTCTGCACACATTGAGGTCTAGACCATGAAGGTAGTGAGTCTTAAATAATCTCAGTTTCATACTTTTATAGAATAATGAGAACTCTCACAATTTTGCTTTTGTTTCTTTAGCATGTTTCACTGCACGGAATCAAACAAAATTACTGATTTAGGATGGAAGGCTTTCACTTTAAATTGAGAATTAGTATGTGGTGGCACAGTCTGATAATCAGGGACTTCAATATTTCTGTTTATTCTGAGTTATCTGACAGTATGTGATGGAGCTGAGAAGGTTTCTAACCTGCATTTGCTGCAGCAATGCTGCTGTAGGGTGGTGGTGCGTCCTGGGCAGGACCCTCCTGGGATGACTGGGCTGGCTCCTCCTCATTCACCAGCTGAAGAAATGTAAATAAATGATTTCTGGGTCAAACTTAAATTACAACCTTTGGGAAATCTATGTGTTTGTGGATGAAAAGGGTTGACATACTCCAAGTGCTGTTGGTAATGTTAAAATACAATAATATACTAAATATTTGTCAACTGTTGCCATAATGTTTGTACTGTGGAAGCAATCCTTTTAAAAATTCAGGTTTGATTTAATACCTGATTACAGACAATGTTGCAAATCTGTTCTTATCTAAATGTGCCAGTTGATTATATAACATCATATAGATGAGGGATGGGACAATAGAAGATTTACTTGCAGATTGTGATAAAAGTCCTTACAATAAGTTGACTGTGGTGAATTTTCAGTATCTGAATATTTGTGAATATCCTCTCATGAATAACTTGAAAAAGCTATCTAGCCGGCTAATGTACAGTACTATATTGTTTCCTGACTTACTTTGACTTGCCTAAGCCTGTCACTGTGGCTGAAGGTTTAGCTTGATCACTGTATTAGCTGCAAAAACAAGTTAAATCTGGTGTGTGTAAATACAAGGGATTGCAAACTAAAACAAACAACAGGGAGAAGAGGATACCACCATTCATTTATCCTTCACTTGTGCAGAAAGGCCTTAAGATTTATGATTTCTTTAAATTCTTTGGGGGAAAAAAAGAGATGTGTAATCTCTGTGATGCCATAAAACTATTTGTTTTCAAACTAAATGTTAAAGTGATTCCAGTTGGTTTTAGTGCAATTTCAGTTTTTATTTTCAAGTTTTAAGATTATTTTGGTGATTATTGGGATACTGCTGTGAACTAAAATTGTGTTGGAGAGGATAATCATTACATTAAATGTTCACATATCCTCTCATGTCTAATGTAAACACAGCAAAATGAAGTTGCAAGGACATTTAGGCATATTGCCTACCTCAGCCTCAAAGTACTCCCCTGTTTGCACGTCTCTTTTCTACTTAAGGCTGGTACTGAACAATCAAAATACAGATGGACTGGAGGTGCATCAGAGGGAAATTAAGTGAAATAAGCTTAAACATCAGCACTCATGTCGGACTTGTTTAATATGCTGTGCAACAAGTGGTTATGATTGACATTGTCTGATTCAATTCCTTTCCCCTGATAGCTAGGATTAGCTTCTGTACAGGAACCACTGACACATCGTCAAAACTACATAGCAGCTCCAGCTAACATTTCATTGTAAGCTGTGCACCATGTTGACACACGTCATCTGCGTGTGTCATTAATGAACAGGCTGCACCTTCACGTTAGTATTTCGATCCTGCTCTGTCTCTGGAGGTTAAGTTACTGACAGGCCGGCCTGATCAGGACTGTCAGGTAGTATGTTACGGTTCAAGGCTGCACAAAGCAACACAACATTTCTGGTCAAACCACCCACTAACGTTACTAGCTAGCTAATGTTACGAGTACTTAGCTGCTAAATGAAAATGGGTCACACAGACTTCAAGTTATATGTGACCAAATTATTATTATTCATTAAATAATGCATTTCAGTAAGTGTGAGCTATCTGGTTTAACATAAGATTGAGATATATGTCGCCCACTCAGGCCCGCCCGTAAACTAATGTCGCTGTTTTTCTCTCACAGGCTAATGTTGACTGGTGTTAGCTGGTCGGCAGCTAACGCGAGCTGTTAGCTGCGTTTTAACGTGCCCACAATCTGGTAAATACACACCTCTTGGTATCTCACGTTGCTGTTTTGCTCTGCCATGGTGGAAGAGGAGCGAAATACTAAAACGTCCTCTTCTCACTTCAGATATGCGGTAAAATAAGAATGTGAACCGATGAAGTAGCAAAGGTAACACTGCCTCCTAGTCGGCCATCTCCTTCCTTCTCCCCCTCCTGACGCCCGGACCTGAGCAGGCGCTGATGCTGCGTTCCATTGTTGTCGGATTTTTTTGTCATTGCTACCAGTTGTTGGAAAATGTACAAAATGTACCTCAAGTATCAAAAGTAAAAGAGTTCACTTAGCAGATTTTCACTATACTTCTGTATATATTATGTTTTTTACAAATACTGTGCAGCGGTTTAACACTTTATATTAATGGATAATTTATGTGATGACCATGCATCCTAGGGTTCGCTTATAAAATCTTGAACTAAGCAGAATGACCATTAACTTTAGTATTAAGATTTTTTTGAAAAAGGGTGAAGGAAAAACTACGATATCTTCCTCTGAAATGTAGTTGGATATTGGTATAAATATTGCATGTGCTCGAATAAATAAACAACAGAAATCGTATTGTGATACAATAGTAAAATAGAAGTATTTTGAAAATGAACTTAAGTAGGGTATTTATCTTCCTACAGTAGTTATATTCCGCCATTGACAACAAGGACCTTTGTTTCTTTGAAAGACACGATAAAACAAATTGTTTAAAAGGGCCATTTGCATCTACTTTCAACACATATCAGGAAATAGGAATTTACAAGGAGTACTTAAAGGCAACATGAATTGTTACGTGTTGTCATGTGACAGAGGAACACACTATTCCCAACCGAGCAAAAAGATACACAGATATACAAATTAAATGTACTTTATTACAAAGAACAAATGAGAAGCAAAGCTGTATGAACAATCATCAGTAAACCTGAACAGTCTGTGCAATACTAGCACCTGATTATCACTACAAGAATTAGTTGAGAATAACACCAAGCACTGCTTGATGTCCACCAATGTATCTCCGCCAGAAGATAAAGGAATCACTGGAGTGTTAATTTTTGACAAATGCCTCATGAATCCACAAAGTTTTGAGGAGATCTCCTCAGTTCATCTATTTCCCAGAGGGAGGCGACTCCACCAGCTTGTTGTGCACGTGCATCATCCCTTAAGAAAGAACAAGAATCAGCATGTTTTCTATGATTCATGTCTGCATCATGGGCAATTCACCACAAGTGAAATACAAAAACTTAAGCACGGTAGCTTTGTAATTTATTCTCACCTTTGAAGTACTTCACAGTTTTGACCCGCAGTTCCAGAGTGGCGTCTTCGTCACAAACAAAAACGGTCTGTGGGTGCTGCTGGAACGCAGACACTGTCCACATGTGATTCACGCCATCCTCTATGGCTTTGTATAAAGCAAATGCCTTGTGTGCTCCGGTGATGAGAATCATGACCTGAGAAGAAAGGGGGAAAAAATAGATTAAATGTGACCTGTGGCCTGTTGTGCAAGTTCGACTTACAATTGTGTCAGGAAGATGACGACATCGCTGAGCAACACAAGCTTCCGCAACTCAAAGCATAATTCTGACAGGAAAAAAATGCTGATTCCAAAAATATGGTTTATCTGAAATTTTGCTCAAACATAATGAAACAGAAGCAAAACATGGAACACAGAAACAGGACAGATGGTCAATATTCATCCAGGCTTCTAACCTCTTTTGCATCCATGACAGTGCCCACTCCCACCGTCAGTGCCATGGTGGGCACCTTTGAGAGATCCCCATCAAAGAATCTTGCGTTAGCCATGATAGTGTCCTTTGCCAGGGTCTTCACCCTGGTCCTGGAAACCAGGCTTGAACCAGGCTCATTGAAGGCAATGTGGCCATCTGGGCCGATACCTGACAGGATAGGAGGAGTAGTTTAAACTTTAACTGCCAAATCACTTGACACCAAATCTGAACTGTGTAGCTGGTTATATCGTATTCAAAAACAGCACTGTGACCTCCTGACCTCCGACAAACAGCTCGATCCCCCCGGCGGCTGTTATCTTTTCCTCGAAGGCGTCACACTCTGCCTGAAGGTCAGCAGCGTTGCCATCTAGGATGTGTGTGTTCTCTGCTTTTATGTCTATGTGCTTGAAGAAGTTGTTCCACATGAAGGAGTGGTAGCTCTCAGGATGATCTCTGGGAAGGGCTACACAGGATTTTATGACAGTTTCTTATGCAAGATCGCAGCTTTCGATAATGCCTCAATGTGTAATCCCTTTATGTTGGGAGAAAGACCGGTCGAGGACTTACCTACATATTCGTCCATGTTGAATGTTTTAACATACTGGAATGAGACTTCTCCATTCTTGTAGTACTCGATCAGTTTCTTGTAACAACCCAGGGGGGTGCTTCCTGAACAGAGGCAAAAGGTTTACAAAGCAAAAGTGGACTCTTTCCCAAAATTAGAGATTTTATACAATTACTTGCCTATGTTTGAGAGGAAACTGTTAATGCTGCTAATATTTTTTACTCTGCTGGATGTATGTGGTGGTTTTACTGGCTCTTGTTATGTCACAATAATCATGTGTTTTACAAGCTGGAACAGTTCTTACAGATCCACGCCCCAGTACTACATCCTTCTATTTAATAGAACTTGTACACCTGTAAGTATATTTTCAGCATTTTTCTATTCTTGGATTATAAAAGTAACAGGCCTGCTGACACTGAATCAGCAGATGAGGGGGGAATTACTGCTAACTTTATCACAGTTTTACACGCTGTGATACTGGATCCCCTGCACTAAATTATGAATCCAAGTAACAGCTTTATGGCGCTGCAGGACCCTACTTACCAGTGGGGAGCCCCAGGGTGAAATATCTGTCCGGGCCAGGTTTGAACATCAAAATCTTGTTTCTAATGTACTTGGCAGCCCACTCGCTTGCCTGGTCGTAGTCATTGAGGATGATCAGCTTCATCGTCCCGGAGGGGAAAAAGACAAGGAAGTAGGGACGGGTTGTCTTGTCTGAAGAAGCTCAGCCTGGAAATAAGGACAAAACACACCTTAATCAGACTTTAGACTCATCAAGGTAACTACATTAAATGAGACCACTGTCCATTGAGGTGGCTAAACAAGCTTCCACGAAGACTGTGACAACTTTGACGCAACCGCAGCGTGCGACCAAAACTTTCACCGTAGTGTTAGACACCGAATAAAACACAAAGAAAATAGTTATTACTCACACCTATTATACCTTGGACTATGTGTAGCTTTTACTCGCAGCAGACAGGATCTAGATGGATCATGTGATTCCTGCTTTCGGATGCAAACAGCGCTCACCGCGGAGGTGACGTTTACTGAACTTGCACTCAGCTAGTGTTAGCCAACAGGCTAAGTAGCTAGCTTTGTTTAATTTTACCTGAGAAATGTAAGCAGAAAAAATCCCGGGTTACTGTTTAGGCGAATATAAATTGGCGAAAACTGCTCCGTAGAGTAAAGTACGCCTTTTAAAAACATCGCAGCTGTATGTTTAGCGACGTACATGTGTAAAAAGATAGCATGAAAGATATTCACGAGTCTTGAGCTGAAAATCATTAACCTTAACGTTAGACACCTGGCAGACCGTAGTTGTTGCTAGGCGACAAGGTGACTGTATTGTCAATGTAACGTTCAATGCCTCCGACCGTAACTTTGACTTTTTACACATTTTGTTTTTAACTCATCTTTATCACCTCATCAGGTTCTTACTTTACCAACCGAGTTACCATCATGTAACTAATTAAAATAATCTTTAGTGAGTGTCATGACTAAACCAGCACACCTGTTGCTAGCATTTCAGAAATACTGAGGTCCAGGTACTGCAGCACCAACTAAACTTTATACTGTAAACAGATTTCATATTTATTTAGCTCTTCTCATCTCTCTTCATAGTGCAGCTAAAAAATGTTCCTCTCATACAAAGCTCTTAAATTAAGCTTTTTGCCTGACAGCATCATTTCAAGATGCATATGTCATCAAACCCACAATTCCCACAAAGTGATACATATGGCACAACTGATTTTCAATAACTTTATTAAAACCATATTGTGACACAGACCAGAACATGTACAGAGCACACAACAGAAATAAATACCATCATGTGTACAGCGCTCATTGTCAAACAGGCTTATTGCGGCTGGCTTTTGATTTATGTCATCCAGAAAGAGAGAGGGCATGCTATGTCATCAGAGAGATACCACCAGGAGCTGGGCTCAGTGTGCTAATCACCCTGCCTGCTTTTTGACTTTAGAGTGCAGTTCCTGAAACACTTAAACCTGCTCTGAAATACACCCAGGCTGCATCTCAATCTGAAACAACCAGCTCCCTGATCGGCTTTGCTTAGGGAGGCGTTAGGCTGCTTCAATCGAGGTCCATGTCAGGCTTGTTGTCTGTGGATTCTGAGCTGGGGTTGCCCGTGTTCTCGGTCGTTCCCTTGTCTGCAGTTTCTTCCTGGGGTTTCTCCTGTCCGTTGACAGGCCCGTTCTGCTCTGCAGGTGTGTCCTCTTTGGGAAGCTCCACCTTGGGCTTGGGCTTGGTCACAATGGGGTTGCAAGTGGAGAACAGCTCCTGGGAAATTGCACAAAGAAAACAACATGTAATAACGGCTCTAATTAAAGAAATACAATCATGTAGGAGATCTAGTAATTGGCCCTCGCCCAACAAATAACTGCAATATAGGCGCAACAGTTACCTGTGTTCTTTGAAGATAGCGGACCTCAGTGTTTTATTACTTAAAAACTTAAGATAACTGAAAAAATACTTCTAAATTTCCCTCAAGAGCAATAAAGTATATCTATCTAGAACAGCATATGGCAACTTCATGATCTTAAAACCAAATAGCAGCATAAATTTGATACATTACAACACACAGAAAATCCGCAATCAAATTTCTTACGGTTAAATAATCATATTCTTGGTCCAATTTACCGATGGCTACGATGATCATCACTTGAACAAATCTAGCTGGCGTAAGCATCTTACATATTTATTTTAATTCCAATGTGGAACTGAATCCAGAATGCTAAGCATGCATGTGGGAAGCTAATTAGTCAAAGCTCAGGATACACAAATGTGGCCAAACGCCTAGGGGTGGCGCCTCACATCCTTTGTCACACATAGTGTTTGTGTGCCTGATGCATGTTCCTGTCAGCTCACACTGGGTGTTGTCATCACTCGTAACGTCAGAGATTATTTTCATTTTTGGTGATCATTGTTGGCCTATCCCGTGTAAAACCAAAAGTGAACATTGATTTATTCAGACCATGATCTTTTGTATAGCCTAACCAAATGTTTTTATTGCCTAAATCTAACCTAGAAGTTACATTTTCTAAACCTAACCAGCTAGTTTCATTGCCTTAACCTAACCAAACTGCGGCTGAAAATTGAAAATGTTATTTTAAATACCTGAAAAACAAAACATTCACAAATCTAATGGTAAACGAAACAAAAAAACAAGCTGTACTTTCATGCAGGATGCAAATTGTGGCTGCCCACCCAAAAGTAATCTACCTTCAGCACGCCTGGCCAACACACCACTATTGAGTATACTATATTTTCTTAAGAACTGACTTTCCAAAAGGTTTTCCAACAGAAAACTTCTCATTAAGCCACCCGGACGGTCGTATAAGGCAGAATATCACCCTTCACAAACATAGATGAGGTTAAATACACGAATGACTCGAAAACAATGTCCAGCCATAGCATGGGCCGAGATGGGCATGGAGCTTGTTGAAGCATGCACTACTACGCCCTGCAAAACCACGCCCATCTGTGCGAAATACCAAGCCGCAGTGTGTCAACAACCTTTCCACAATAAACAGTGGACCGTGCTCCTTTAAGAGCTTCAATGGTGAGCGGTGTTTCATGCCCTCTCTCTTGCTGTGGTAGCCTAAGTAGCACAATTGGTTTGTCACATTGTGGTTTCTCTCTTGTGACAAATGTACTTATTGTAAGTCGCTTTGGACAAAAGCGTCTGCTAAATGCCCTAAATGTAAATGTAAATGTTAATCTGACCTGCGCTGGATGCTTTTTCTGTACAGTATCAGTGTGGGCTCAGTTCACCTTTGGTTCATGCGTAGTCTGACATTTACTCACGTTTTTGTTGCGGGAGGGGATTTACTTCTGATTACAGTTTAATTGTGTGATTCGATTTGTTTCTAACTGCCCTGGTATTATTATACATACAAAGGATGCTCACCCTTGTTTTTGCTTGAATGTCTTTTACTTTGACAGAGGGGTCCGCCGACAAGCTCTGTTTGCTTTGCTGGTTCATGGCGCTGTTCATCCAGATCATTGCATCACTGGCCAGTTTGTCCACTTTGTTCACATCTGCCTCATCTAAATGGTCATACTGCTCCTCCTGGAAATCAAATATAGATAACAAAAGTGGTGTTACTAATTTCCACAGTCATTATTACTTCAGGAATCTTTTACATTAAGCCTCGAGTTTTACCTTCATTTTGTATGCCTCAACAAATTTCATGTACTGCTGGATTTGTTTTCCCATTTCCTCGAAAGCTTTAGGTCTCTCTTCAGCCTCTGTATACCTCTCCTGGATGGGCTGCCCAAGTTTCTGTAGCCAACACAGTATGCATGTCATTAAAGAAATCATAATGTCTACCAGTCAATGAAGGGAAAAAGCAATCTCTAAAGCAATGATTACCTTTAACTCAGCCAGTTTGTCAATGTACACCTGTTTGGATTGGTCCTCTCCATCTTCATACAGCCAGTTTTCAGTATCCTCCAGCTTTAATGACAATGCATCTCGGTCCTGAAAGTATAAAAAGTATTTTCACAAATATTAAAAGGAAAGCCAATTGTGTTGTACAGCGATTAGAACATGCTAGCATTGGACCCAATTCTGTCAGAGGTGGCCGTCTACTCACAGATTCACTGACAAACTTCTCCAGCATCCCATGTAGTTTGTCCCTCATGTCGTACACGTACTCTTCTACATAATTCTTGGCGTCGTTCCTCTCCTTCTCCAGCTTGTCCTGCATGATCATCTTACCCTGAAGAGAACCCAAACAGCAACGGTTACCGCTAAACACTTCAAAATAGATCAAGTAATTAAAGATGGCAGGCAGATGGGTGGATTTAGTTATGCGATGGCTCGATGTTTAGTTACCTCATTTTCTACAAAAAGGTTGAGCATGTCATCTGCTAGCTGCCACTGAGGACTGTTTTCAATCGGAAGCTCGAGCACTTTTGTTTTGACTTTGGGCTTTTTGGCTTGTGGGGGTTGGTCGGACTTCTTCTCACCTTTGCCCTCCTCTGTGGTAGTCTGAAGAGTAAGAGAACAGGCACTGAGATTCAAAATATCACTCAAAATGAATCAAGACATGCAATGACTGTATCTTATTAGGTCATCAGTATTTAACAACCTGGGAACGAGACTAAACAAATCAACTGTTTTTCTCCAGAATCGCTTACCCTACCTTAAAATCCAGGGCTTTAGCTCTGCGTCAAACAGGTTGTGAAACATCTAATGTTTAGCTTTGTTTACTCCATGTTAGAGCTGGTTCAATTCTCCTTTTAAAAAAGGCCCCATCGTGTTTCAAATTTCTAATGTGTATTACATACGCAAGGATGAAAAACAAAACATTATGAGCTTTTTAAGCATTTCAAAGACGGGCTTTATTCTGGGCTAATGTACTGAATTGTATTTCCTTGCAAAGACAATCTAATACACTGGTAACTCTGTAGTTGTTTTACACAGAAATTGAGCATCTTACCTCCATCTCTTCATTCTCACTTTTCTTGTCTTCCGTTTCTTTGTGACCATCTCCCTGACCCTGCTGCTCATCCTGATCGGTCTGCATCTTGGACTGCAGAGAAGTAATAAAAACAGACAAGATTTATTTTGGAGGGGGAGGTCTCAAAACAGATGTAGAACTGGTAGTACACATACGGATCTGTTTCTCTGTGTAAAAGGAGACTTTGTATGGGGGAAAAAACACTTGTTTGGCTGAAGTACCTCTCCATCTTTATCATTAGCCTGTTCTGTCTCCATGGGTTCCTCTGTCTCATCAGACTTCTGCACTTCAACCAGGGAGGCGCTGGACACACTGAAGATACCGTGGATGTTCACTCGCACCTTGACTTTCACCTTGGAGCTCTCCCCAGAGGCCTGTGGGACAACCTTCTGGATCATGAACTGACCTGTAAGGAAGAAAAGAAAGAAAGATCAATTACAACAGACAAAGTAGGCAAAACAGCTTTAAGGCCTGTCTTAATGTCATGAGTCTGAGCAGGTCAGTTCAGTCATTTTATTTGCTCATCGATTTGATCATGTTTGGCTCAAAAGTTTGTGCACCAAACCAGCACATACTTGTATTTGTAAAGTAGACAGAAGCCTGACAGGATGTTAATCTGCCTGTGTATCTGTTGGGTGTGAACACATTAACTACTCCTCCTTCTTTCCCCTCGTGGCCAGAGATCACTTAGGAAGCTTTTGTTTCTTACCAATTGTGGGATCAGGGTAGGGCAGATCATTAGGGCAACTGTAGTAGGCCTCCAAAGAGAAAGGCTCTTTCCGATAGAAGGTCAGCACTTTGGAGAAAGGTGCTGCGTGGTTTCTGGGAAACACCTCGCAATCACTGCAACAAGTGTGTGAGTATGTCACAATTATTATTAAAATTCAATAACTGTTGGGATTAAAATAGAAATGTTCAAACAGGTTTGTTTTTTTTTTTGTTTTTTTTACCTGAGGCCTTCCTCTGCAGCAGAATGCCACTTTAAGGAGATGGGGTAGGGAGCAACGTCTGTGATGGAGAACTCACGCACTTTGAAGGCAGGTGACAGTATCGCACACTGTGGAGAGAACCAGTGAGGGAGCTCATTAATAGGTATAATAAACATTTTAAACCTGAAGACAAAAAAAAAAAAAACACTCTCGCTTTACTTTCAAGAGATCAAACGATGCAGACTCAAGAGCTGATGTGACGATTTTCTAGTGAGCAAAAGGAGCGTGGAAAACCAAAATCTGACAAACCTGCAGAGCACATCCTCTGGCCACAGCTTCGTCAGCATTCAGTGTGGTGCTCAACTCCTTCCCGAAGAATTTGCTGATTCTCTCTTTGACAGATGGGATCCTGGAAGCGCCCCCCACTATCTCTACTGCATAGATGTCTTCCTTTTTCAGTTCTTATGGAACAAAAAAAGGTTTTATTATCACACAAACTAATAGTAAACTTGCATACATTACTTTCTACAGAGGACAGGTAAAGAAGGTGAAGTAAACTCACTGGTCTGATCCAGGAGACTCTGCAGCGGAGCCTCAACTCGGGTCAAAACATCAGCGCACATCTCCTCAAAGCGACCCCTTGTGCAAGAGAAAAGGAAAACATTACTTAAGCTTTAAAATGGCGCTTAAAACCGAAAAATTGTAGATATGAAGCATGAATACTAAGAGATACAAATGGCATCTTGTTTGTTTACCTGTTCATTTTTCCAGTGACGTCAATGTCATTCATGAAGCACTCAATGTTAAGCGGCAGGTCAGAGGAGTTGGCGCTCATCAGTTTTTTCAGTTTTTCACACTCCTGGTAGAGCCTGACCAGAGCCCTGGGCTTTGTCTTGACATCCAGCTTGTACTTCTTGCCAAATTCCTCACAGAAATACTTCACCAGTTCCTCGTCAAAGTCCTTTCCTCCCAACTCTGGGTCACAAGCTGTGGAGAGTATCTGAGAGACATGGAGAATAGGCCCAGAGAGAGTTGAAGGAATGAAACAACCTCTCACACACTGTTGTGATGGTAAATATGTTGATTTGTCTACACACCTTGAGTTTGCCCTTATTGAAGGCACACACTGATGTCTGGTATCCTGAATGGCCCAGGTCGACAAACACCACATTCCTGGCCTTCTCCTCAGGAGCAGGGAGATCTTGTTTATAGATCCCATACGCCAATGCAACTGTAAGGAAAATTGTTAAATTATTTATGACGCAAGCAACTGCTGTTATCAATGTCAAAGTCTGCTTTTTTTTACAAGTTAGGTTAGGTTAGGTCTGAGTGCCAGCCACATTCAGAACAACAATCAAACATGCACAACCTTGCCCGAGCCCTGCCCAAAAACACCCAGTACAGACCTGCAGTTGTCTCATTCATGAGCCTCAGGCAGTTCAGACCAGCGATCTGAGCAGCATCAACCACTGATCTCCTCTCAGCATCAGTGTAGTAGCAGGGAACCTGGTAAAGAAGAGCATTTCAAATAGATTCATTGTTTAACCTAAACAGTTACACAGTTTCTTTTTTTAACCTGCTTAATTAGACCTCTTGTCAGGCTGAAGTTATACTGGCAATAACGTGATGTCACCAAACTCTGTGGATTAATGACAGCAGGGGGGAGCGATCAGACAATTTTACATCAAGATCAATTTTGTAGGCCCCTACAATCTCCCTTTCAGGTCAATCATGACATTGCAGTATTTATTGTCCTCTAACATCTGTTTCCCCAACTTCACATAACCTCATTGACTGGCATTGTTCATGCTACATGAACATACCAGGAGAGAGATGTAGCCAACTAGATAGCTACGCTAACTGGACAAATTGCTTCATGCGGCTTTTCCTGTAAATAATGCAACACGAGTTAGTGGCATGGTGAATGAGGACAGGGCTCCAGACTGCGACCATTTAAGGAGACAGTGTGACTGCATTTTATAACTAGAAGCACCTGCGCACTAGCAAATATGTCCACGTGATTTTTATTTTTAAAATCATCACCAGATATTATGTAAAACACCAGCAGTAGCTATTCTGCTGGTGACGTTACGATGAGGCCGCCGAACCAATAAATAAATCAAACTAACAGTCTACTCTGCCAAACATCTATATTTTAGCACAATCTCTATCGTTGTCGGATCTATTTTATAGTCAAGAGCTTTTAGAAATCGCACATCCTATTGCACAAAGTGCCCACGAGTGTTCGTGTACACAGCAGTAATAGCAGCTGTATTAGGAACCCTCTCCAGCAGTTTATTTGTCCCAGATATCTGTTTGTTGGATTCATTGGGACCCTTGAAAAATGTCCTTTAAAACAATCTAATAATGGATTTGTACATATGATAATAAACTGATAAATAAACAAAGTAAATCCTCTTCTGAGTCTATATGCCACTAAGAATGGTATTTAGAATGGCTATAGTTTTAACACTATTAAAAAACAGTTTACACTTTTTATTAATAATTGATGGTTTTTAAAGTATCTGGTATTTAAAAAGGAATGTAACGCGACTTTCTCCTAAAGCACTACTAAAATAAAATGGAAAATTGATTTGTCTGTAAATTGTCTACTACCATCGGTAATACAGTTAAGATGGAAAAAATACAATTCTATTGCAGTGCATAAAGATTGAAGCTGTGCTCGTAAAATGGTCAGTGGGAAGAACCAGTGCTGCTGGTGGAAAAGGTTAGTCTGGAGCCATGCAATAATGTGTTTTAATGTTTTAAGTCCCGCTATAGTCTACAGTTCATTTCAGAATTGAGGTAAAATATCACAATTTAGATTGTGAACCATGATCATGACTAAATCAATCGTAATGAACATTTGACCAAAAACAGTCCCACCCCTAATTGTTACTTATAACAGGTGTAAACAACCAAAAGAAGCGAAAACACCTGTGTGGGTCGAGCACTGGGCTTCTTCACGATGGCCAAAAGACTAAATATTTTGTCCCACTGTACGGACAGCATCAACAAGAAGAGTAATATGTAATACTTACAGACACGACACAGTCAGCCACAGGCTTCTTCAGGGCAGTCTCTGCTGTCTCCTTCAGCTTGGTCAGCAGCATGGCGGTGACCTGTTCAATGCTGAACACCTTCTCCTCCTCCATGTACATCACCTTTAGCGACAGGGAAATTGTCAGACAAGAGAGAAATATTACATTGCTCTGTATCAGCTTTTAATTAGTGCTCTACACAAAAAGGTCACTGCATGATAATGGACGGATAAAGCATTATTATCTTGCTCGATCTCTGGCCAAATGTAAAAAATACTACTTTATTATTAACAATAAATCACATTGCCAAACATGCACAGCTGAAACTCATACTGTCAGGCGCCAGTGTCCCTTATCCTTTCACCATTTTGATCTTTGTCCAAGTTCAGTTTGTGATGACACAGACAGATTTCACAACTTTAAGACGCACATGTGTGCTGTACAATAAAGTGCTGTTCATCTGCTTTTAGTACTTTGAGCCTTAAGGCTAACGTTGGAACAAAACTCAGCCACCAGAATGACAGTGCAAATACATCCGTGTATAAATGAAGACACAGAATATAAACAATTTTAATAAACAATATCTCTTGTTTCCATTTATGTGACTGTATCATGCTCTGAACTACTGTGTCCACTGTACTATAATCTGTACTATTATTGTAAATACAAGTTTTCTTTGTGTCTGTTGGTATGACAGATTGACGTTTTCTTCCCGCTGTACTGTCTCCTCAGATCATCAAGTGTCTCTTTTTATTATCTGACTGGATGAGTCACCATGAAGTCAAAACCAGTTAACCAGTGTGTTTAACCACACACACACGTGTCAAACTAAATAAAGCCTTTTCTCCTTGCTCTGACAGATTGTCTCATGGAATGTTTCTCTTGTCCAACTCATTTTTTAGCAGGCAGAATGATGACAATATATGGGAGTCACTGGAAGTCTCTTTTAAGTAATTGTTAGGTATATCCAGTGTGTATAGGCTATAACTAATACAATCAACAGATTCTCCTACCTTGATGCCAGTGGTTCCTGTTGGCATCTGTGCAATGTCGTACACCAAGCTGTTTTTCAGGCGGTGCACAAAGGGATCTGAAAAGGCCCTGCCATGAAACCTCTTGAACCCCTGGACTGTGTTCTTGCAGTTTGTGACGACCTGTGGAAAAAATAATTGGAAAACCTTTATTCTAAATACATGTGCACCTGAAAATGGATTTAGTGAGTGTGATATTTGATGCACCCATGACTACTATTGACCAGGCTCATACTCAGTGCATTATGGTAACACCTGTCCCGTCCCCTGTCAGAATCCTGTGTCCCACATACCTGGCTTTTTGCAGCAGCACCAATCGATCGATTCCGGGGTCCAAAAGAAACACATGCTCTAAAAACAGAAAACACGATTCAGTTAACTCCCCTGCAACAATTTGGGAGACGATGCAGCTTCATGTAGGGTCGATTAAAGACAGCAATAAAATGGTATTTGATTCTGAGGATGACGATTTCACGTCGTAATAGACTTTCGTGTTTTTACGTTAATATACTAAAATCGTTTTTCCACGTTCATTTATATGGGCTATGGTTCTGAAAATGAAGCACAAGGGATTGATCAGGTCGTTTTGACAGCTAAAATCTGGCCTCCTCCAATCATGCGCTCATTCACGCCTGCGGTAAAAAAAAAAAAAAAAAAAAAAAAAAGGGAAAAAAAAGGAAAAAAAACATTACTTGCCTGCGAAGGTCAATTAATAGTCTATAGATTATCTCGACGATATTATTGTAGTCACACAACCGAGGATGTATTTCATCGTGTGTAGCGGTAACAGGATTCCTTTGAACTCACAATGGTTTTGTTTCAGCTAGCGTTAGCTTTAGCAATCACATGCTGTTTCCTGTTGTGAAATCCGTTAGTGCGCTAACCTAGCTTAGCTTCACTCAAAATCGTGATGAAAGAAAGGTAAATTAATTTACACTCTGTACCTGCTATCATTGGTGATAACACAACTCAAATCATGCAGAATAATGTGCCTGGCTGTACTTACGGTGTACATCGATCGCTGTATTCATTAGCGACAGTTTCAATCCCTCCGGCTCTGGCTACCGCTACGTAGCAGTTCAGGTACCCGACGTCAAACCCGACAACTGACATCTTTGCTGGCTAGCTAACTGAACAGTTTAGAGTGCGGTAATTACAAGGAAGAACAGAAATACAGTTCAGTGCTAGAAGTGACAGCAGCAGCTACAGTGGATTTCAGTCAACGGACGGTGATACACCCTTGTTCTTGTTCCATGAAGCTAGGTAGCAGCATGCGGTACGCCGGTTGATGCGTGACAGCGTTCCGGAATCTTCTGTCTGCTCCAGCGACCAATCGCATCCAACTGCAGAGCACCGCGCGCTGTTATCGCGCGCCGCCCAGAGGCGAGGAAAGACTCTGCAGCTGCAGGTTTGGGCCTTGAATGAACACGTGAACCATTTGTACTTCTCACCCATATTAATAGAACAAATCTGTTATAATGATCTAGATCTGCCTGTGGGTTACCTGCTAGTGCTGTGGCTCCCCATCTTCTGTTAGCATACTTTAACATTAAACTGCCAACCACTTCTTACTGCTGCTGCAAAGTGCAGATACTTACATCTAATGTGATCTGACCTTCTAATCTGTGATTAATCTGTCCATTATCTTTCATCATTAACATGTCAGGAATTGTGAAAAATGCCCATCAATCTTCTCATTGAGGCTGGTATCTTCATGTCTTATTATTTTGGGCCTACAGTCCAAAACCCAACAATATTCATTATTATAAGGATATGAAACAGGCAAATGTAGCGAATCACATTGGAGACGCTGGGAATAATAATCGTGGACACTTTTGCTTAATAAACCTGTATGTGATTGCATTTCTGTTAGTCAGCTGATAACTTCAGCAATGCATTTGTATAACTTGTACAACAAGGAGCACTGGCTTCACACCCTAATGAAATGAACACTGATTAACATTAATTTAACCACAAGAACAAGTCCGAATCAAAACAATCAATACTGTTTTTCACATAAATATCTCATCTTTATTGTTAAAATGCAGACTTGGAATTAATCATAGAGGGCAGCTTTCAGGAACATGGCAGGTGGTTTATTCGTCATTCTCGAAGTCAGTAGGATTCTTCCTCTTGCCCTGCTCGTGGACACCGTTGCCCCAGGTGTATACCAGGTACATGAAAGTCATTGCTGCAAAAACAATATCATATAACAAATTATCAGCAGGACCATCACCATAAATATAATATAGCAATAAAGGCTGTACATAAAATCTTGAAATCAATAGTTAATTTTATGTCAACCCTAATGAGATCCTAAAAATGTATTAACCATTTCTAGAGATTTAAATCAAACATTTGAGAAAAAATACACTACTCAAAATTAGTTAGGGATATTGGTATATTTTATTGTTTCACTTGATTGTTTATTCTTTGACATATTTGAATTTTCATTTGTGTGTTTTGTGAATATGTTTGGTCCCCCAAAATATTGCGACGCATTTTATTTGACTTTTAATTAATATTCGTGCTAACGCATATGCTACAATATACTACTAAACTAATTTTGAGTAGTGTATACACATGAATAAAATAAGGCACAAATACTTTCAATGTGAGAAAATGGTGAGAATTTCTTTTTTAATTACTTCTGCCTGATTATGTGAGGGGGTAAGCAGTATTTGCTTCGCAGCATAATCTTAAAGTTACTTCCCCAGTAATTGAAGAATTTTAAGTGAATCCATAGCATTAGATGTTTGTTTTTGAATATTGTCTTTTATAGTTTTATTTACAACCACAAAAGAAAAGAAAGGTAAAATCACTCTACTGGCATGCCCAATTGTCATTTGACACTTTATGTCTTGTTGTGCCTGTGACTTGACATTTAAACCACAACAGAGGCTGGGGCCAAAGCAGGTTACAGGCCTATCATATGTCACCAGCACAAATAAACACCCAGGTGATGAACCTAGAAACTAGGTGAGGATCTAGTGTGACTTAAAAACAAAACAAGCAGAACCTCAGATCCAAAAAAAGACTGCTCACAGGTTGAGACCGTCAGTGATGGCCTATTGATATTGTGCCAGATCAAAGTATTTAAAAATACGAGTCTCAGACTTGTCTTACAGAGCTGCTGTCTGTTAATAACAGGCACAAACCACTTGAATCTTGAGCAGAAAGGGAGAGAACAACTAGTAGGGGACAGAACTCAATGTCTATTGCAATTTTGCAAAATCATGCTATAAAATTATTCATACAATGATGATTTAAGATTTTATCCATATCATCCGTTCCCATCTGAAAACAAAAAATACCTCTCTAGAAAAACAGTTTAGTTGCGGAATTGCAAGCAGAGATAAATTGTAACCACCGATTATTGATGACAATTTTGATTTTAATAAATACATAATCATATCACAGACACATGCTATAGCAATGCAAAAACTCACGGGGGGCAACTTTGAAGAAGGAGGCTGTGAAACGTCTCCACACATTTGGGATTCCCTTGGAGAAGTAGTTGGGGAAAGCCCTCTGCTCGAAGGGGGACAGACTGTAGGTGATAATATGTCTGACCTTGGCCAAGTCTCCGAAGTGGTGACCCATGATGATGGCTTGAGAGCTGACATGAAATGACATTAAGTTCAAAGAGTAAATTAACAAGCACTGATAGATGCAGGGTTGGAACTTAATGCAAATAATCCAAAAGGAACAGTTGGAAGCAGTCAACTGTACGCATCTTGGTAGAAAGGAGAAAACTATATTCAATCTGGTTTGATTTTTTAATAAGTCATATTTCCATCTAAAATAATATGACACTGAACAATTTTAGAGAATGGTTTTCTGATTGGTAGGTCTGTTTACATGTAGAACTGACTAGCAACTGTGCTGGATAACTAGAAACTGTGCTACATAACACAAGCTACTATACGTAGCATGGCTGTAAGTGACTTTAACAGTGAGTTCAAACAACAATCTTTAAGATTATTGGCTACATTTGACTTTGCATGTTTGATTATTGCTTAATGATATCTGTAACGTTAAATGTTGTGGGTGAAGTACGCGAAGGTCAATTGAAACCATCTAAAATGGTTCCTTTTCCTGTTTCTTGTATAACATAAGACGGTTAAGGTTATTCATAAAAATTTCAATCAATAAACTGAATGTCAAAAGGACAGATTATCTAGATACGTGATTGCGAAACCACAAAGCCACAACCCCCAGCTGACGCTAGAGCACAGGACTAGCCGGACTGGTTAGCCGTCAGAGCTAAACGTTAGCATCGTCAGTTAGCTCCAGTGTGCTAGCTGCTAAGGTATACACAGTCCTTGAAACATTACCGTGACTCTAACGTTAACGTGGTCGTTTAAACGAAACACCAAGTCACTTAAATGTTATTAAAGTAGATCTATCTTACACAACTAGATGATAAAAGCTGATTAAAGTAGAAATACAGCGCTATGACTGTGACTTTGAAGCTTACCGTGCTGCTGCGCAAAAGTGTTTCCTAATAATGATCCGGTGTCCTTCCTTTTCAATTAGCGTCACTTCCGGTTGGCTGCTCACAATAAGGGCAGTACCGCCACCGCCACCTGCCGGACAGGAAGTTGACCGAGCTACCCCCCCAACAACATCTCAGTCCACCAAAAATGTAATCAAAGATCTTCAAATATTCTTAGACACGTTAGAAATGTGCTTAATGTGGACATTAGAGCTTGGACATGATTATGACTAGTTGATTAATCATTTAGTCTACCAACAATGATAATGATTATTGACAACTATTTTCATAATCGATCAGTTTCATTATCAAAACGAAAAGGTCAACATATGCTGGTTTCAGCTTCTTAAAAATAAGGATTTGCTGCTTTTCTTGTCATTTCTGGTAGTTGGTAAATTAAGAGTTTTGGACTGTAAGTTGGACAAATAAAGCAATCACAAGAATTTTGTAGACTAAACCATTAATCGATAAATCTATAATGAAAATGATCGAGCAGATGGGGGCAGCATCTACAACTGTAAACCATATACAGCATGCCACAGTTCAATTACCATCATAGGGAGATGTTTTTTTTGCAGATCGTGGTAAAAAAACAAAAACACGATAAGTAGATTCTGTCATTATCAGGATAATCATCAATTGAGATAATTGTCAATATATACACATGAATAACTTGAAATTGGCTATATGGGTTTCCTTATTTATTTTGAATTGCATAAGCCTGTCACCGTGGCTGAAGGCTTGTATTGTGCATTGCGTCCCCCATAAAGGAAGACAGTATGTGAGTAAACACTACAAATTCAACAAGATGAGGATACCTCCATTTATTTAAAGTAGTCCATGTTTAAGTGCAATTTTACTTTCTGTCTGAAAGTTTTAAGAATATTTTGATGAATATCGGGGTTAACATTCTAATTTGCAATTATGTTTGACAGTAATCCTGACATTAAATTTTCATATCGTCGCCTAAAAGAAAACTTGTTAGTACTGAATGATGCTGGATCTGTAGAACTTACATTAACGTGCAGGGAACCCAGGTACTTTTTCACATTATCGTCATGACCATGAAAACAGGCTTTCACTTGACCTTCAAGCCTCCAGGAAGAAAAAACAAAAAACACACAGTAACATATTCCAGAAACTCTTTAACCGCTCCCCCTTTTCTGATGGGTTTCACACAGTCTTACTCAAAGAGAGATTTTCGTTATAATTTTCAGCCAGACAACATTCATGCATGTTACTTTTTTTTTTTTATTTTTGAACTTTTCTGATAATATGTACATATTTTCAATATCCCTAAGCTGAGCAGAGGCACACAGTGAATTTGTTCAAAATTTGCAAATAGACATGAGAGGCATATAGTCACTTTCAACCAGTACAAATTCATTAGGTATGCAGTCATTTTTATACGTATACAGTCACTCAGTGACCAGAAGTAATAAATACACACTGAAACCTTGACAACTTTCATTCTGGACATTATGAGGACTGCTGCCACTCAGAGAACTGTCTCTAAATCCCAGGAATAAAACGATATGTAAAAAGGTTTGATAAGTGCTTGTGACTGCTTTTTCAACTTTTCTCCAGAACAGGGCTACTTAAAACTTTAACTGTGTTAAATTAAATAATAATGACAGACAACACACCCAAAATAAGTTAACAGAAAATAACTCAAAAAATAATCCTTAAACACTAATTTCCTTCCTCGAGTGTGTTGGACTCAATACTATGTTGCTTACAGTAAATTGAAGAACAGGATGCACTGGCACCCCTTAAATAAAAGTAAATAAATGTCACCTTGCCACATTTCCATTAGGATAAAAATACTTTAAGTAAACACACCTGCTCCAGATCAAACTTCTTTCATGCACAATTATTTTTTAAATAGTTGAAATCACTGAGCCTGGTCAGAGTATTTCATACATGGAAACAGTCCACCTATGATGAATGTTGAGGAGGACTGTGGCAATGCTCTATTCAGCCTATAAGAAAGGATGTTGGTAGCTGGCCTAGCGACATGTGCACCTGGTGGCGACCATGTTTTCAAACTCCTTGTACACGTACGAGCCATCCTCTTCAAAGATCATGACGCTCAGGGGGCTGTAATGCGAGGGTATGCACGAGGGCCGGGGCACAGAGGAGTCAAGCTTCTCGTAGATGATGTTCTGCACCATGGTGTGGACGGGTGAACCGTAGATGAAGCCCATGGTCCTCGGGCACGGGCCTCTGCAGTACCTGGGGTTGTACTTTGGGGGAAAAACAATCCAGTGATCCAGTTTGAGCTGGCTAAACCGCACTCTGAAATCATACAGGGCACAGTCACTTGTTGGGAATTCAGAGCTTGGAAGCAGCTCCGGCAGGTGGATATCCAGACTTTTATCACTTTGTTTGCTCTTTGAAGATTCCCTCTTCCATCGCCTCTTCAGCCCAATCCTCTTCTCTGGTTTGAAAACATTTTGCTCATGAAATGTGTTAGCTGCAGTGGCTGGCTTTTGACCTGCTTTTGACCCATTGTCCAGGAACCTCTGGTGGGCCATTTTACTGGTGTCATTGAGATACAGAAGCAGAGGAGGGGACCGCAGGATGAACTTCAGGGAGCTTTTACCCCTGTCATGCCCGGCTCTTTGTTCATCTGGGCAGGTGACATTGATGAGCAGGTGTATGTTCTTCTTCTGAAACTTCAAGAGAGGCCGGAGAAACGATGTGACGTCGACCTCCACCCAGTTCCTTCTGCTCTTCTTGTCTGTGGTAGCTGTGAAGTTCAGAGCATACGGGATCGCGGGACACAGTTGACACTGGTTTGAGTGCTCCTGCTCCTTGATACTCAGGTAGCACACAGAGTCGAAAGCTGCTGCCTGGTCAAAGTTGTACAGCAGAGCCGACTTTAGAAGCTGCTCTTTTCGTCTTACTTGATCAAGGCTGTAAGAAAGATCCTGCGTAAAACTCTCTGAAGGAAAATATAAGAAAACATTTAAGGCACTGTCACATTTTAAATTATTTTAAAAAAGAGCAAAATTTCAAAATATTAATAAGCTAGAATAAACATGTCCATCTTGAACAGATGCCTGTTTAATTGCATCATTTCACTTAGACAACACAGGTGAAAATGCCAATTCTTATTGAATCCCTCCTCTAACGAATAATACTTGTAAAAAGCTTCACATTAAATTTCTTTATCACTCAGCTTTTTTTAATAATAGCTTTTTGTACTTTTAAAAATATATTTTGAAATAAAAACTTGGTTAAAAATGATCATGATAATTGTATCAGACAGAGCAAATTATTTGGATATTTATATAAAATTACTGCTCATATTTAATATGCATTGGTACAACAATATTTAACTTTAATATATTTGTTCATTTTAGTAATATGTTTTGTCCAATTTTCACATGGTAATGAAATGTAACACATCAAAGCCATAATAGAGAACTGTTGTTCAGGGCTGGAAATATTGTCCTAGCTTGTCGTTTGAGTGCTTTAACGTCCTTTGTGGTACATAATGAAATTAAGTTTGGCACTTAATCAGTATATGACACACTGTGTATGTCATTAAGACCCCACTAATGATGCGTCGCCTCCGAGGTTAAAGGTGCAACAGAACAGGCCACCTTTTAGAATTCATATGCAAACATCTCCAAACATAGCCGCTAACTACAGCTACCTATAGCTGTTAGCGAGTAAGCTCAGTTAATTGTACAGCTAGCGAGTGGTCCTAATGGCTGACTGGGACCTTGAAGGACTGGGGGACTGTTTGTGCTGTTTAGTGTCATCTCTCGAGGTTCTGCTGTATCTAGCCGGTTAACTTCAATATGTGTCTCTGCAAGACAATTCCTAGATGTTTTGTCCCACTAAAGCTTACATTGTTTTTAGTTTTTGACTTTTTAACCACATGCTAAAACACTGGAGTATTAGTTTTTGTACCCCATGACCTTACATTTTATATTCAAGTGTCATATTCTATGATTTTTTTTTTTTTTTTTTAAATATCCTACTATGAATATTGTATGTATTCCACTGGGAGTGCAGTCAGCTGGCTTTTCAGGTCTGTCTCGCTCACCTTTAATACCTGGTGCAACACATTCGTCTTGAGGTTTGATCAGGCGGACTGTGTTGTAGATATTAATCCCGGCCAAACTCCTCTGGACTCTGGAGGACTTCTTGTAAATCTCCGTCAGATATTTCATGTACCTGCGCTCAGGCTTCGTGTTTTTCTTCAGGCCCGGGTTCCACCTGGACCCTCCGTGCTCTGACAGGGCTCTGAGCAGCGGGAAGATGACGCTGTCGTACGGGTAGGTGAAGCCATCCAGGCTGTGCAGCGCGCTGGAGGCGGTCATGGAGGATCTAACCAGCGGGCAGCTGTCGGTGACCAGCAGCAGTAAAATGACCGCGTGAACATAACGAAGGACAGCTGATATCAGCATTTGTTTTCCCATTATAAACAATGACAACTGTCAAAACTAAGAGACCCTCTACTGAGAGCTCGAGGTCAACAGAACTACGCACGTGCGGCGGTGCACACAGGTGTGTCCAATCAACTCCCCCATCATCATTCACGCTCAGAGGACTTTATCCGGTAAAGACACTTATTACTACAGAATCGACGACTTGTTTCAGTGTCAGTTTGTTTGAAACATTCAAGAGACTAGTTTAAAATGATAGCATGGTGTGGCCGAAATAAATATTAAGGGGCAGTTTTAAAAGGAAAGTTTTAAACGCGAATTCTGGCTATATTCGCAATAACATTTAAATCACCAACAAGGCTTTAGTAAATTGAAGGCACATTTACTAATTTGACAATATTTTTTCGTATTCATATCTTGTTTTTGCGCTTTTATTTTGTTATTCTATTTTAATTTCTTTTCGAGTATCTTAATTTAGCGTTACACCGCCGAGGAAGTAGTTTTATATAAAGTTGAGAAGTGTATTTCACAAAAATATCACCCACCTTGTTAGCTATTGAAGGAACTCAATCAGCTACAAAGTATGACTTGTGTAGTTAAGTTAAAGCCACCTAACCATCAGAAACATTATAGCTTGTTTAGCTGACACTATGTGAACAGTTCACAGTTAAGGATCTGACTAGGTAGCTTTAGCCAAAGCTGCTAACTGATGTTTTTTTTTTTTTATTTCTGCTAACTGATGTTAGCGATGGGTAATACTTATGCTGTTTCAGAAAAGGACATGAAACAGGAAAAAAAAAAATTCTGAATCCTCGGTGAGTTAACAAGAAATGAACCCGACACTGTGTAATCCAGACATGGTCATGTCATAAACTCTAGTCATTTATTGTCAATAATGTGAAACTTAATGAGCCAGTGAACAAACTGGGGTCTGAGGAGCATTTTTGGTTTATCTGTCAAGCAGCTGAGAAATTACAAACTCTTCGTTGTTTAAGAGATAAAATATGCATGAATCTTTCTCACAACAGAAACTAAAGTAAGGCGGAGCTGAAACAATGCATTTTTTGTGTCAGTCAGGACTATTTTTTGGTATCACGATGTTTCCTGTTATAAATATTGGATGAGTCAGGTTTGTTGTCCCGCAGTTCAGCAGCAGGGGATGCCATCAGTCTATCTGTGTTAATGGTCTTTTTTAAGTTTCACTTTCAGTTTGAGTTGGTAAAACAAAGAGAGTCTTCAGCAGGCTCAAACTGGAGCTGAGATCACGTCTGGGCACATCTCTCTGAGCTGAGGTAAGAACTGTCTGAAGGTTTATGATGGTTCAGGATGTGCAGAGAGCCCAGTGTTTTTTATGTGTATCAGTTTGTTTAGGCAGCAAAATCTATGTTTTTTTGCCTTCAAATCAAAAATGAAAAAAGGCGTGTCAGGCCTGTTTCTCTTCTTATTACACTTCTAACTTCAGGGTGTTGTGTGTTAATTGATCTTCAGTTAACTTGTATGGTGATCATGACCACTTAGATTTAATATTGGTTTATGGTTTCATATCTCCAGCCATAAAGATGAAAAGCCCTGTGTGTCTCTGTCTGTGTGTGTCTGCGGGAACATTGTGAACCTTGCCTATGGCTATATATAGAGCTGTTATCTGCAGCCATACTCAGGCTGACTAAGCACTGAGCCAGTCCTTCATAAAACACATGATACAACCCTGTGATATAGAAAGAGAAACTAACAATAAAATAAACATAGACAAGCAGCCACTTCAGTGATTATAATTATAACCACTGTTGACTTTGCGTACATGATATTCAAATATCCTGCAAGCTGCGGTGGCTAAAAAAATTTTTCAAGATTCTTTAGGCCTGATGTGGGTTACAAATAATTAACTGATTTTGGGCTCTATCTAGCTGAGACATTTGAATGACATCTGCCGCTTGCTGGGATTGTTTATATAAATCATGGACATTATGTCCTACAGACTACAGAGGAAAGAACCTGTTACCAGCTCAGAGATTAAAAAACAGCATCTGTGATGTTTCACTTGTGTGGTCTTCATCCACAGTTTACTCTGGTGTTCTCTAACCCATCTTCTGACTTTCCTCTTTCAGACTTTATCACACAGTGACAATTCCCGGTTATCTCGTTGGAGGATAAGGTTGATACAGGCACCTTCATCATGTCTACTGCTGACGAGCTGCTGGAGTTGATGTTCTCCTGGATTGAGGAGAGGGAGTGCTGTGCAGAGCAGCTTAGGAAACTGGCCCGGGAGCTGGAGTCACTCAGGGAGAAATGCAACGCTGCAGAATGTGTTGGCAGCGTAGCATCTGTGGTTGGAGCAACAAGTGTGATTGGGGCCGGTTTGGTCACTTTCTTCACTGCTGGAGCAGCTGCTCCACTTTTAGCTGTTGCAGGAGGAGTATGTACGGGTTTAGGTGTCACCGTATCTGTGGCTACCAAAATCACTGAGCACTTCTTATCCAGTGACACCTTGAAAGAAGCGCAACAGATAGAAATGAATAGCAACAACATTGCAAAAAAAATCCAGAAACGATTTGACCAACTGAATGCAGAGGCAAAGAAGAGGAGTCCCTTCGCAGACCCAGATGAGGTGGACCAACATGTCATGACTGAAATTGTGGGAGCCATGGCCCGACGAAGTGGACTGGGGCAGAATATTGGTTTCAGCACAGAGTTTTTTTCTAATCCAGCACTGGGAGCCATGAGGATGAACCAGAGCACCAACTCTGCAATGACAGCTGGACTGACACTTCAAGTTGTCAGTATTTTAGCATTTTTCTCATTGAAAAATGGTGGGAAAAAATTGGATATTTTGTTTGCTAAAGGAGCCAAACAACTTGTGAAACAAGTGGCCACAACTGGATTCAAAACAGCCCTTAAAGGAGGCGCCATGGTAAGATTCACTAAATACAGACACATTAGTTACGTATATTGTTTGATTATCACACAGTTAATTGCAAAAATTACATGGATTGTAGTGACCTGATTGGACAAAAACATATAACCTACAAGCCACTGAGGGGCTGCTACACTGGTACTCGCCTAATGACGCAGCATCTTCGTGTAGCAGTTAGCTTTAGCAATTCACATTCATAAACGTCCTTGAAGCCATATGCAGGCATGTTTATTCGAACATCATTTGGTCCATTCACAATGTGACCTATGTCTACCTGCATGCACATTATTAACTTGCATGCAAAACAAACAAACAAAGGCTCAATGGTTGCACATAGACAATTTGTTACGGCTCTGAATTATCATGTAATTTGGACACTGCAGGACGGAGTTCAATGTGACTTCCTGTGTCCACAATGTGGCACTCAAGAACACTTACTAATTGCATTTCAGGTTCAAGTATATGAAGTGTAAACCACAAAGTTTAAAGTTACTGTACATCAACTGAGGACTATCACAACTATTCATCTTTATCATCAGGTTGTGGGTGGAGCTGTTGGAATGGGGTTTGCTCTTTATGAAGCGATTGACAGCTGGACAGACCTGATTAAGAACAACTATGTGACTGAGGCGAGCCAATCACTGAGAGATACAGCATACGACATTCGAAAGATCAGCGAGACACTGAAGGAGCTGTTCAACGACATGAGGTACGTTGAGGGGGGGCACATTAAACCAAATGTTAGTGATAAAAATAACAAAAAACCTCACTACTTCCTGCATTATCCTTAAAAGTCCTTAAAACACAAAACGTGTATATTGCCAAAAATTGAAATGGCCGACTTCCTGTTGGGTTAAGGTCATGGCTTTTTTGTAGGCCTTCGTGTGATGCACATGTGTACTGAATTTCATAGATGTACGTGAAAGTAGTCCCAAGGGCTGCATTTCAGGGGGTGCTATCGAGCCATTTGGCCCACTGTTGGAAACCCATAAAATATGTAAATTACCATGTTTGAATTGAGTTTTGAGTTTGAGCATGTTAAATCCATTAAAATGTGATTAATTTAAGAGGATATTAATAAGTCCTTGCATTTCAAGCAGGCTTTCACATGCTTAACTAAGATATTTCTCAAACTGCAGAGGAGTTCAGAGAGATTTAGATACAGCCCCATATAGATCCATGTAAGATAATGTCTTGAATTTGATGACAAAAAAATGACTGATTCCTCATTTTTGTAATTCTTCCTCCAGAGAAAAATTTGAGGAGTTGGCAGAAGTGAAGCGCATCATTGAAAACAGCGACAGGAGCTCTGAGGAAAAAAGGAAACTGATAGATTATGTAATAAAAATGTCTCAGGATGAAGTGGTCAAGCAATGGCTGACAGAAAATTATGATTCTATCGCCTTCTTTGAACTTGTGGACATGTTTAATTTCCTGAAACAAGAGCTCGATAAGAAAAGGCACAGGACGGATCGTGAGGACATCGACATCACCTTTGTGGCACACGGAGCGATTAGAGGGTTAATGATCCCAGCCCGCTGCCACCTGCCTCTGCCCTCCATCAAAGATGTGCTTCTGTATTCTCCCTGGAACTGTGCTATCAATGCAGATGTAGCATATGGTATTGCTACAGGAATGATACAGCCGCAGAACAGGCGCTTCTTCTGTATGCAACGAGGCTGTCAGATCCCTGGTATCTTCCATCAGCCCAGCAACTTGCCCTTCTACTGGAATTCAATGAATGCAGCTAAAGAGTGGATGATCCCAAATATCACTGTAAGCCCTCTTAAAGCACCAGAGGATAATGCATGGAATCACTTTGTGTTCCTACGAGGTAGACATGGTGAACCTGCAATTAACCGTGTCGTCATCCCATTCATCCTCCCAAGATGGATGAGTTTTGTAGAAAACATCCCGCTTGTGATCGTCACTTTGACCATGTCATTGGTGCTGTTTTTCTCAAATTATAGAGCCACTGTACATCTCGCTGCCTGTCTGGGTAGATATGGAGGAGAAGTACTGAATCAGGGTTACCTTAACGCTCAGTACGCCTGCACTATCGACCAAACATATATGGCAACTTCAGAGGAAATGTACTTCCACAGAAACACTGACCTGTACAGAGCCTTTAAAGCTGTGTTTGGTTAGAGATCTTCTGTGTCTGAGATCGTTTCAGTGTCAAACTGAACAAAATACAAAGTTGTGAATTGAGTGATGAAGCGAAGTTCAGTACTTTTGATTATCAGTTCCAGTTCAGTTCGAGTTTTCATGGTGGATTTCAAGTTTTAGTTGTTTCATTTCAACGTGAACGCCTGCTGGAGAATTTTAAACTGTACTCAGTAGAGCACATACGTCCAACAAGGCCCCAACAGTCCCCTTTAATTCAATCCAGATACCAGCCACCTACATGCAACTGATGTGCCTCATCTTACAGTGTTAAAGTAAGTGAGAAATACTCCTGTATGCTTCCCTTTATCCAGATTCTCACTAAAAGTTAATGGGTTCTATCCTGGGCCAAGACCCAACCTCTATCCAAGTTTGGTGGAAATCTGCTCGCAAGCAAACCAACTGTCAAACCAACACACCAATCAACAAACCAGCCAACCAAGTAATGTCGCGGACTGAATACAGGAATATACAAAGAATCTAAAGGCTCCCTGTGCCTGTTGGACTGCCCACGGAAACGCACTGACCCACCAACCGTTGATCTCAAGGAGAAGGGAGGTCAAGAAAGAAAAGGAACAGGACCTAAGAAATTCCCCATTTATCCCCATATAACTCTGCTTAAAAATCTGCTAATTTACATTATACCACACAGCTATCTAATAAGTTTTGGTAATACATTTGAATGCCAGTATCACATGAGTGTATTGGATATTAACCAGTATGATTATTTACTTGAGTGCTATGATCATGTATTATTTAATGTGTCTTTCACTAACATAATCCTAAACTACAGATAAAAAAATGTTTACTTGTTATTTTTTGTTATTTGATTAATTCATATTACAAGCTCTTAGTGCTCCCATTGGTTCTTATGATATCTTTAGAACTATCTATCAAATTACTCCCCTTAAAGTTAGAGGCTCTCTGTCCACACAAAGAAAGAGTGCCTACGATCCTCTTTCTTACAACACAGGCCTCCTCGACTACAAAACTTGACAAAAAGTTTCATCAAAGTGGCTCCTTTGTTGTCAACTGAGAGAGATGATAGATGCACTGAAAAACACCACAGGGACAGAAGTGTGCCTCTGCTAACTTAAAAGCACTCACCCTGTCTTAAGTTGGAGGATGTGCTTGCCCATGTATCGAGTGGGTAAATAACATATTTTCAAATCAATATGGGATCTCGGGGCTTGTGGAGATGTGGATTATGCTGGACAAGCTATATGGGGCCATTTGATGTTTTGTTATCAGTTTTTTCAGACGTTTCAATAAAAGTCCTCATTTACTCTTCATGGAGCATGTGTGTGAGAGTTTATATGTGTGTCTGCTGGACACACTGTTTTTTGAAATAACATTTCATCTGTCGACTTCATCTGATTTTCCATTGAACCGGGGGTCAGTAGATAGGGTCAGAAACTTATCCTTTAATTTAAAGCCGCTGACCACTAGAGGACAGGAATTATATTCAAAACAAATACACAGGCTATCACAGCCTCGCTTTTAGTACTGTATCAATTTATCAAGAATTGACAGGCACTGCATGTAGCAAAATCTAACCTACATATGAATATCCATCAGACACAAAGCGACAAATATCACTGGTTTGTTCTGTCAACTCTGGAGAGTAACTGTCACTTTGTCTTGAAAGAATTTCTGCATTGGAGTCACACAATCAGACTGTGACGTTGTAACTGACAGGGGCATTTTAACTATTATCTATTTGGGGTATGTACGTAAAATTAACAATTTAGAGAAGGGAAGTTGGGACTTCTGTTTTGTTGGGTTTCTTACAGATGTGAATTAATAAAGTCCCTCCTCTGCTAAAAGTCATCTATGTCTGCAGTGAAATGGAAAAACAGCCTCTGGAAGGGACTTTTAAAATTTGTATTTTCTTGAAAAAGTGTCTTTAAAGACTTTACTGATGTCAAACACAGTTCAATAATGTTTTTAAAGAGTCATATAGCCAATTTTCACTGACATGGTAATATTGAGTGTTAATAAAGTGTGTTAATGTGACTCTACAGAGGCGACGTGCAGAGAAAGTATGCTTGCATATTTTATTTTGCAAACCTCATCAGCACTTTGTGGTTTTAAGTGTATTGTGTGGTGAGTTGTGTTCTTCACCTCTGGGTTTTGCAGAACGCTGCCAGACAGCACTTTGTCGAACTAATTTTGAACCAAATGTGCAGGAAATTGCAAATATGCTAAATATGTGACCTTGACTAAGCAATGTTACTTGTACACTGGAGGTTTTTTCTTATCTCTGGCAGTTTGTACACTGTGTACTGAAGTGTGTGGAAAGGAACACACTGCTGTAGTTTACAGTTTGGTTGGCAGTAGGGCACAGCATCACGATCATAGTTTATCAACTTTAAAGCTGCATTATGTAGTTTGGGAAGGAAATTTTAATTAGAAAAGAAAGCTCTTCACTGATTCTTTTGCATAAACAACCTCTTCTTAATCTTATGCTATCATTGTAAAAAAAAGTGTGTTCTCCAAATGAAATTATACTTAGTAACAAACAAAATACGTTATTATTATGATTTCACAGGTTTGTCTGATATTACCAGTTAGTTACAGTCACCATCAGTTTGATTATTTTATGTAGATTAATTAAGACAGTTGGAAAAATGTTCTTACTAATGTAATGGCATTGATTCATCTGTTTAATTAAATTTAAGTTGGCGGTTATTGTTTTGAAAATGCTGTACATATAAACACTTTTACTCAAGCTCATATTACACTGTATTTTACTTTACCTTTGCTTTTCTACTTTGCAGTCTCACAAACATCATCACATAAACCTCTTTGTAGACTACTTTAGTGTCTACTTCACTGCCATGATAATGTTTGCATGCCACTCCCTCTACTGGCCTGAAATGTGAAGAGCAACTGAAGAAAACAATGCCCATCGTATGTTAAAATCATTTAAGACAAACTAAAAAAAAAGCTGGTTCAAAAACAAGACATGACAAAAAAAAGGGTTGGCCTGCT
>OMLP01003695.1:1720-17114 GCA_900302685.1 Spondyliosoma cantharus | reverse complement strand
TCCAAAAAAAAAAAAAAAAAAACGCCACACAGCAACTCCTATTCATGAGTCCGGTCCTGGGGCAGGGCTCATTGATAAAAAGCAGGTCTCATTGAAGTAGGGAGCGAGTGGAAGTGGATGAAAGGGGATAACATGAGGTCACTGAAGCTGATTAAAGAACATTTGTGGATATTTAGGTTACAAAATCATTTATATCCATTTAGAACAAACAAAGGTCATCGTCATTTACCCATAGACAGTATATATAAGTACAGTGTGGTTATTCATTCTGTGTAAGGACTTCACTTTAGGGTAGCAGCCCCCCACCCTTAAAAAAAAAGAAGACTTTGCAGTAGATTTACAGCCATTTAATATACAGTATATACAGTATATACATACATATTTATCCAGAACGCAGATGCCAAGGCTCCAGGTAGCCCTGAAACACATCCATTAAAACCCCTGTTATTCCAATCCCTCACTGCCTCAGGTTGGATAGCATCAACATCCACAGAAAAACAATAACACGCCTGGAAATTAAACAAACTAGCAAAACTTTTATTGCACGCAAACGTTTTGATACTACCTCTCCCCCTCAGAAAAGCAGCCTATTCAACTCTGGCTCCCGGCTGGCTCCCGAATTACACCCGGCGTGTGAGTGTTTGTGTGTGTGCGTGTATGCGTGTGCCGTGCGCCGACATGGTGAAAAGCAGGACTGTTGATCTTGGTGTAAGATGCCAAACAGTTCTATAAAGGGACTTTTGAGGGTCTTGCTGGGCACTGCGCCAGTCTGTCTGTGCCCTTGGGATGCCATATTGTGTGTGTGTGTGTGCCTAAGTGCATGTCTGTGCGTGTGCCCTTGGTTTGGCGTAGCATGGGGGCAACAGTCACCACTCTAAATTAATCGCACAGTGATGCTTTTATTTTGTCTCGTGCTTTTTTCTTCCCCCCCCTGCTGGGCTTGTCTGCCTTGGACATGAATTAGTATGAATATATTTTACTAACAATGTGGAATACAAAGAATATATTTTTTGAGAAATAACTTATTTGTTAATTGCTCTATTCAGCTCGCAGCCCATGAATAAATAAATATTGGCAATAAATTTCACAATAATGATATTATCGTATAGAATTATGTATATAATTTTTTTTTTGTATTTTGTCTCTTCTTTTAATAAGTGAATTAAACTCAAAATACAAATGTAGGTACTTGGGGAGTCTGTAACCATTACTCTAAAAAAGCGTACAAAAAGACTAATTGCACTTATTGAATAGTGAAATGGCATCAAGGCGAACTGATGAACGAACATGGACAAGGCCTCCCATCAAAACTTTATCATGATTTAATGATGATGTGTATATCAACATAATTTCATTTTAAATATCACCGTACTTGTTAATGCCGGTGTATTGCAACGGCCCTTGTTTCTTAAAAAAAAACAAATAAATCAAACTTTGCATTTCTTTACATCGCAGCTTTACGTTCCTTTAGGTTCACTTTTGAGTCTGATGTTGGAACAGCACTGTGCTTATTGTCTAGTTGGTTAGGGTTAGGAAAAGATGTTTAAGCTCACCTGGTTTATCGCCAAAAACAATGTTCTAAATTGTCCTGTCGTTAAGCAGTGGCTTATCGCTTACAAATGTCAAAACACAGTCTCGAACAGTGGTCACTGGCTCACCAGCCTTCCTCCTCCCCTCAATAGGAAAGTCAGCTCATTTACATGTAATGCGAACATGTTATGAGTTTTCTACAATGGTCATAACATGGTGCGTAACGTGTACAAATCTGAACGTATCTGAAATAAGCCAGCCTGGTACGTCACTTTCTTCTCCAGATACTTTTCCTGCTGTGAAGTGCTGGGCAGTGATTACACAGTGGGTTTATCCAACCTGATCTCATTCCAAGGTCGTCAAATACCAATGTCTCGTCAAAACAGTAAAGTTGTTCATAAAACCAAAACAAAGAGCTGAAAGATGCTAAAAGGGGTAATTGCAGAGCCTGGTGATAATTCCCTGTGGTGTCATTACTATTGGTGACACCTTTCATATTTCACATGATCATTTGATCCATTGCTATTATGAAAATTAATTGTGCAGCTTTAAGATTAACGGTGAGTGTATAAAATTTTCAAAACATTAGTTTCTGTGACATTATTAAAAGAAATTATTCATGGTGAAACCTTTTCAAGCTCCAACACATACCATGTTAGCATGCTTTAAGCTGGATGTTTTTTGGTTAAGGACAAAATCAATAAACATTAATTAACTAATGTATGTTAAAACAGACAGCAAACGGTTAGGGATAGTAGCTCAATGTGTGTAGATCTATATTATAAATATGTATAACTCATAAAATTGCAATTTATGGTTGGGAGAAATTGACAAAGGAGACCAGAAAGACCATAAAAATATATATTCCTGAAAATGTTTTAAAAAAAAAACAAAGGCGAGTGAAACCAAAAGACTTCCCACATAAGACAGGTCCTTGTCAAAAACATAATGATTCCCGGTCAATGACAAAATTCCAGAATTTAAGACCAGACTTAAGCACTTCAGCCTAAGCTGCTAACAGACTAATGAACTTGTGAACCATGGTTGCTTAAGCAACTCCCCAAACAAGGCAGTGATTGAGCGGAACTGACGGTGACGTGCTTCACCTTCACTTAGCCTAACGGACACTTGACTGGGTCCCTGGGGCTGGCTGTGAGGAAGGGGGTCAGTGTTTACCGCTGTTTGCCCGTCACTCTGCACGACTCCTGCAGGTTCCCCCTCACTCACAGCTCCCAGAAAGACCCGCTAAGCCAAACAGCCGCGGCCTACAGCTCTGGTTGTTGATGTTTACTCTGCCGGGACCCTGCCTCCAGTCCATGGCAACGCAGATAACATTTTGTGGAGATTGGGGGAAAAATATTTTCCCAAGCAGGCTGACTCGAGCAAAATAAACACCTCGGTTGAGGGGTGCACACGCCATTGAAAGAATCCCACCTCAGACAAGGAAAATATCTGTGTGAGCGGTAAAGAGAGAGAGGTGGAGATCCTAGTAAGCGTAGTGATATACTTGTAAAAACAGCATTTTAAACTGGGCTAAATTTTAACAAAAAACTTTCTTTAGATATAACTTATAAACATTTCAATGAATTTAATGCAAAATAAATCCTAACTCTACATTCAAATTTATTTTAAATACTATTTAAACAATTTTATTATGTAACGTACACATCTGTAAAAGAAAGCCCAGCTTATTAGCTGACAGGACAAATGAGCCAACTAGCTAAGGGCAGCTACAGTTAGCAGCAGTTAGTTGTTACCCTAGTGATGTGCTGCCCCCTATTTGTTTGGAGTATGAATTTGACAGGGTAAGTACATCAACTAATATTAGATATTAGTACCCTAATTAACCTTGTAGACTCTTATAACTCTCATAAATGTTAATATTATATCAATTCTTTGTTATTGCATATTATTGTGTTGACCATTGATAATAGAATCTTTATTAACCACTAAATAATCCACTCATTTATATCTCAGTTGAACATGACCACTATTTGTAATTTAGTAATTTGTAAATTCATTATTTAACCACTTTAAATTAATGTTTATTACTTCATTGTTAATTCAGTTACCTTTATTGTAAATTGTTACCAAGTTGTGGTAGAGAAAAAAAAAATACACGTATTTGCTTTCTGATACTTTGATATGAATATCTGATACTTTGATATGAATATCAATACCACTCTCTTTGTAATGTATTGTGTTGTGTTGTCTCTCCTATTTGTATTTTATCTATTTATTTGCTGTCTTTTCTATTTGTATTTTTTATTTTTTGTAGGGACTACAGATGCAAATTAGCAGCTCTGCTATAATCCGGCATATTTACAGAGACGTTGTCAATGTTCATCAATGTGCACTGTCCCTATCCAAAAATAAAGTATTATTATTATTATTATTATTGTCTATTGATTTAGCACGGCCTAGAGGCAATTAGCTTAGCTTAGCATTAAGACTGGAAGCAGGGAGAAACAGTTAGCATTCCCCACTCAAAAGTTTGAAATCCAGTTGTTAACATTGTCCAAACTAATGAATATATCTTGTTTCTTTAACCTTTATTAAAAATAAGAATACAAAAAAAACAAACATTAATGAAACATCAACCATTTGGTTTAACTATTTGTTAACAAACTAGCCAGCTGTTTCACCCTGCTTCTATTAAACTAGACCCACTTCGCTGTGGCTCAAGGGTCAAGCCTTATTCAAACAAGTAAGAGTGTAACTTTAATCAAACTCTTGAAAATAATGTAGATAGTGTATTTTCACAAAATGTTTTACCATTCATTTCCTCTCAGAAAGATTTAAATGGAGCCAAGTCTTCAGGTTTTCATTTCAATCAAATGACAGACCGGCTTGTACAGAACATGTGATTAATTCCCCCTCATGTGATCGCAGATGTGGTTATTAATCAGTCCAGTTGCTCTATCACATTGCCAAATGATTAAAAAACAACTTCTGTAAAAGATTCCTGCTCGAGCTACCAGTGGAGTATACCAAGACCCTGGCAGCAGTTCCAATGTCTAGTTAGCGCATGAAGCTTTAATTAATCGACTTATTTCTTCCAAAGTATGAATTAAGTTCAGTTAGTATTGTTGGATTCAAACCCGAGGGGCGAATGATAAAGGCTGGGAACAGGTCATAAAGCAAACACCTCAGGGGTTGAGGTCGCTGGTTCGCGGGCATTAATCACAGCTGTCCGGCTAATGGCGACAGCAGCACTCGAGGCCGGGTTTGATCAGCAGAATCGCATGTGACTGTTGTCCCGGGGAAGTTGTCTCCCTCAATAACAAGCTCTAAATGGGCTCTGCAGTACGAGCTGTCTTGCACACACACTGACGCTTTCATTCAGGAAAGCCATAACTGTGTAAACTGCTGTGTTTGTGCCTCGTCTTTGAAGTAATCACAATTTATTACAACTCCAGTCTTATTTACAAAGTCTCGGCCATCACTTCTGTATGTTTGTGCACAGCAAGTAAGGTATGTCGAAGTTGACTAAGGAAATTAGTTTGCAACTTCTGCGATGGATGTCTGCAATTTGGGTAGAATCAGCCGAGCAAATAGCAAAATGTAACCCTCGCTCTTCTTAGCATTGTGTTTCTTTCCTTGATAGAGACCTGAAACCTAAACAGACAATGTATTTGCAGCTGAACTATAGAGAGAGCACTGTCCTTCAATGTTGAATCCTACCACCTCTTTTGGAGAATTTAAATACAAAGAGTCTAGTTCAAATTACTTTTTTAAGCCCTAACATCCTTTTAACAAGAATATAGGGAGGACTTTATGTAGCCTGACCCAGGGCAAATCAAAGAAGGAAGCACTCACTGCTCATAAAGCTTGTTGCTTTAAGTGTATTGTAACTGAAGGTGGCTCAGTAGATCAATACATTTATCACCTGATAAATAGATTTTACTAATAAAGGTGAACAATTTATTTCATGTGCACAATACTACCAGTTATGTAGCTATTTACATGTTTTGCTGCCTGGATTATATCATGTGACATTTTTTCAAGTGAGTTAGATGCTGTTTATTCCTCACATGGCATTTTATAGATCCGTGGTCAGCCAGGTGAGTCGGGATTCAGATGTAGCTTTTTTAATTTGTGAAGAGTGCACTTTTAAGCTAACACATGATGTCAAGTTACTTTACTTTAGGTTCCAAAAGAAATTGCAGCTTGGGTTGAAATCCAATAGTTTCAGTTCAATGTTATTTCAACACAGTAGATGATTTTGGTCATTTGGGGGCAGTGGAAACATTGTGATCACGACATGGACATGCATGTTAAGCTTTTTTTGTGAAGTTAGTTGCTCCAGTTACAGAACAATATAATCTATCATTTAAAATCCAACATTTACCCTCTTTGAGCTCCTATTTTGGTCTCCACCAACTCCTGAGGGAAGTGTCCCACTCTTTAGCTGCTAAATGCCTCTATGTTCTCCAGCTAGTGGTAAAATTTGGCTGCCCCTTTCACACATTGTATTCATATGGTCATTTCATATATTATTATAACAATATTGATAATAGTCACCTTAAGTTAAAGCTAGGGTCTGTAATGTTGTTCAGAAACACATTTTGTTATACTGGGTGAAATGGTCCTTCTATCCTGAAAGTAATCAATACATTATGTATTCAGAAAAAGGAGTGACAATAATCAGACCTCTGTGGCAGCAGCAGGACTGAGAAAAAGCTGACCAATCCGTGCTATCCAGCCTGAATAGAAGGACAATCGGATGCCTTCATGTCTCGTTCTGCCTACGCCCCCCTCTGTCCCTCCCTCCTCCATGTGTGCACAGGTCACATTCTCCCTGCTGAGTCCCACTGCCAGATGCACGTTCAAGTTTATGGGGGCGTGGCTTTGGACGGAGCACTGACGGGATGGGGAGGGGGAGGTGGAACTTAGAGGAGGTGCCACTTTCAAATCTTGCTAGCTCTCTTGCTAGCTCTCCAGGATTGTAGACCATAGCTTTAACATGTTGTGTCTGATGCTTCATGTCACTGTTGACTTTTTAATAACCCTTTAATAGCACTAAATGCCTAAACATAATCCTAATAATAAAGTTTCATAATTTTTCAGTTGCTACAGGCAGACGTTTTTGGAAGGAAAACACATCAAATTAATCACCAGCGAGCAATTTGCAAATATATTGAAGATCAGCATTTTGCAACTTGCATACAAATGAAGAACATTTGTCAAGTCAAATCACATCATGCTGCTCACAAATTATATTTGCCTTTGCAAATTAGCAGAATATAAATGTAATTTATTTTAGATACGGTTGAAGAGAGGGTTTAAAATGTGAAGGGGACACATTTCCGCTGTCCCCAGTGGAAACAACGGATATAAAACCCAAGTTGTAGTTGTAGTTAACTGGATTTATTCTACTATTATAAGAATGACTATTGGATCCTAGGAATTTAAGGATATTAAAAAAAGCAACTATCCACTGTCAGTGTGTTTCCATCCACGTATTCTTATACACATTTTATTCAACCAGAAAATAAAATGTGAGGGTAAGGGCGACAAGGTATTAAGTAGAAGTTTTTAACACTTGGCTGAGGTGTAGCGGTTGGTGTATCAATATAAGAAAATGTGACAAACTGTGATGCAAAAAGTCAACTTAGAAAACAAATCATGTCACACATGAAGCACGTGACTACGTGATGAAATACAGCATCAGACAAAAATTTCAGCTATGTGTCAAGTGATACTAAATTCAATGAACCAACTCCTACCAATGTTTAAAACCCGAATAACAGCAGTGGATACAAATGTGGAAACGTGGCTAAAATGTGTGCTAAATTTGGCTGTCCCAAAAAGTTGTGGTATTTGTCTTCAGGATTCACTTGCTTACTTTTGTCATGTGCTCTGTACGGTCTGTCAAACAGGTTAGACTGTGGAGAGCAAAAAAGCAAAGGCATCTAATCTGTTTTAGTCTTCTGCCCTCAGTGATATTCTCTACTTCTGTTGGCTTCAACACCATGTCTGCCTCCCTCTAGCATCTCCCCAGAGTCTCTCTCCTTTACTTCTATCCTTCCCTTGATTCTCTTCCCTTCCCCTCATCTCCTTTTCTCATGACCAGCGCTTAAAAAATTCCGACTCTTTATCAGCCCTTCGTCTTTGCTCAAGTATCGCCACAGTTTCCCAGCCCTTTACAGCCTCATGAAACTCTGCCTCTCTTCTTGACCTCGTAGGTCATTTCATCCATACTATTTTTCAGAAAAAATGGATAATGTTTTAAGTCTCCCTCCTCTCCTCCCTTCCCCATGACTGGTTTGAATCCTACAATCCAAGAACAATTGGCGGCCGTGACAAAAGCAGAGGGAGGGAGAATGAAAGAAAACAAATTTATGGTGGAACGATAACATACTTCTCAGACATGGAGGTGGGGAGAAGATCAGCGAAGGTTTATAATGGCAGAAATAAATCATGCTGTGCTTGTTCATGTCAACGGGTTGTTTAAATTCTCGTCTCTTTATATAAAGCTTGAAGAAAAGTCTGCGTTCGTCCCAACTCTGTTAGTGACCGAAGGGTGATTGAGAGTGAAATGGCGGTGTTGGGTTGCAGGTGGAACGCTGCAGCACATTTAATGAAGAAAAATAATGTTATCATACAAAAATAAGAAGCTCACGCTGTGCTGGAGGCTCTGACAAATGGCAGTGACAAATGTTCACAAAACAAAGAAGTTGGCAATGACAGGCGGACTTAGACCGTCTGCAAATGGTTTCCATCTTTTACTCACTTACAGACACTTGAAACTTTTCTTTGACTTAACAAACTCCATCCAGTGCATTTTAAGGTGCAGAGGCATGACTTGGAAATGTGAGGCCTTCTTTCGTTTTATGGTTACATAAAAAGAAATGCTTAGAAAAGTTGTGGCACAACGAGTTAGCATTTGTCCATTTAAACTTTCCCATGGATATAGGAATTAGTCATCTGTACAACATTGGATTTGGTAAAAAAGTCAAAAGCAAGTTTGTTAGTGATGTCTAAAGGCTATTTTTAACAACTGAAAGTCAACAGCCATGCTATTGGCTCTATCTAAAGAGTTAAATTCTAACATAAGCATGCTAACATGCCCTTGGTGTCACTGGTCCGCAATACCTGTTGTTAGTGCCCTGTTTTATGTATTACCATTTATTTATTTATTTATTTATTACTCACTCTTTCATTTCACTTACTGTGTTTAAGTAGCTGGACAATAACATTTTCATGGTGGCGAAGGCAATGAAAGGTCAGTGGTTTGTACAAAATTTCAATCCATCCAAGTTAAGATATTTTCGAGAATACCATAAATGGGGCACTTGAAGGAAATGATGGCCAATGAAGTCATTAGGATACATCATCTGGGAACCATATTAAAGTTTCGGGTCAGTTCCATTCCACAGTTGTTGAGACGTTTCAGTCTGGACCACAGCGGTGGACCAACAGTCTGCCATTTCCATCCAAACCACAAACATGGCTGAAACATACAATGTCACCATGTTTGACATTTTATCTGAGCACAACTTTATACTTTAATTTTGCATGCAGGTGATATGGCAGTCTTTCCCATAAATTTCTGTAGAAAGCAGACACGTCCTTAAAACCCTGCATATAAAGTGTCAGGTGACCTGATATGAAGACGCGAAGGGTGGAGGTGATGGTTGACATCGTCCTGAGGTCTAGTAACAGAAGAGTCAAAAGTAATTGACGGAGATTAACTGAGGAGAGGTCGTGATGCACTTGAAATCCATACAGGCAGTTTCCCTGATTCCACCTCCCATAGTATGTACATCAAAAACTAAAAGTTCAACAAATAGGAGGGGTGTTATGTTTAATGGTGAACATAGATGCTTGAGGCACCCGGAGGAGAAGTTAAAAACAAGCTCATGCAGATACACATTTGTTTAGAGAACACCCATCTGAGAACATTTTAGCCAGGAAACCCATCTGAAACGTTTGCTGCATGTATAATTAACACAAAACGGCGAGGGCCAGCTACACAGAGCAGATCGGGAACAGTGAAGGAAAACTCAAGAGGAGGCACTCACAGTTACTCTGAATTCTATTCATCTTGGAGTCCCGCATTAACACATTTCTGCAAACCACAGATATTATGCAACTTTTCATTTCTTTATGTTGCAACTTCACATTTCTCCCATTTTCCATTTTATGTTGTGAAGACGCCTGCGGTCTGGATAGGTTCAGGCACAGAAAATGCTTGATTAAGGGTTCTGAAAAGATCATGTTGTTTTATTTTTTTTCTTGAAATACCTGTACTTGTCCCCACAAACACGCTGAAAAAAAAATGTTCCGGAGGTCTCCTTAAAATGAATCCAGTGGTTTCACGCTGACAAATGTTGTAACACAGTCTTGAACTGCGGTCACTGGCTTGGCAGACTTCTTGCTTTCCCAACTAAACAAATACCATCCACCACTTTGTTTTGGGGCTGGAAACATTGAAATGTCAGAAAATGAATAACTTAAAACATGGACAAATAAAACCAAATGTGTTTTTTTTTTTGTTTTTCATTTGGTAGACCAACCGTTTCATATCAACGCTGTATGATCTTGGACTCATAGTATTTCTGTACAACAGCTGACTGGTTGCAGCAAACCAACACGTGCACTGTACACACTTACACTAATATACCATAAACTCCTCCTCTGCAGAAATGACCATGAAACGGCAGGTCATTTTTTATTACCTTCTGCTAACAAGCGCAGACCCCGGCCCTGCCTGCATACACAGCCGCTTGGAAGTTAAAAAACAGCCCATGATTAATGATCACTGCGACATGTCTGAGTGAACCAAATGGAGTGTGCATGTAAACGCTCCCCTGCCAGAGCCTTCACCCTCACACTTATTGTAATCATTACAGGGAGAAAGAAAAAAAATAGAGTGGGGAACTGTAATGGGTTAATTACACCACAATCGACGGGTGTGGAAATGCAGGCCTTTTTAATTATCTCCCTCCATCATTCGACACATTTCTATTATTTTCCTTCTCTTTCGGCTCTCTGCTTTGACTGAGGTTGAGCGCCGTGAAGGAAAATAGGGGGATAATTGGGTTCATCCATCTCTCCCTCTCTCTCTCTCTCTCTCTCTCTCTCGCTAAGCCCCCTCCTACAACTTGTTTTAACTCCCTCTGTATTTGAATGAGAGGCAAGGGGGGTATTCCTTAACTCTTGCTCAGTCTCCTCCCTCCTTTAAACCCCCTTACCTTGTACCTTGTATCTTTCTACCCACTCCTCAATAGTCTTACCAATCTGTATTCCCATGATTTGGAGGAACCGAAGGATGTTGCTGTATTTGAGCAGTGGTTTTAAAAACATTTTTAACAAGGGTTAGGGAACATCAACATTAGCTGGACTTTTTATAGTATGGGAGAATTATTGGTTATGATGAAGAACATGTCTGACTGCCATTTTTCTCACTTTAAGTCCTTATTCAATCCGATGGAGCTCAGGTTGGATGACACTGAGCGATCAATAAAGAAAAAGGTGACAGTGACACAACTTCACGTGTTTGTCTGTTGGCCTGACAGGGACGTTGTCCTTGTCATTGGAATAATATTAGGATGATTTTTATTATTTATTTAGGGGATATATTTTGTTTATGCAACAGAATTAATATCAGGACCATGGACAGGTCAATGTTTGCTTCCTCCAGGAATTTCCAACTTTGTGTTCCAAAGAATCAATACAACTTGAACCAAAATCCTTATAAGCTGCCAAAAAATAATCCAATTCATAATACATATCATTTTCGAAGTTGCCAGCACTAAACTAGCAGTAAATAGTTTTAAAATTCATGCTTCACAAATGTTAGAATTGCTGTAAAATGTGTCTGCTTGGGCCCCATAACTCTCAAAGACACTTTGAGGGACTGACTGTTGGCTCGATTCCTTTAGTTTTATCGAGCGCCCCTCCTTCGTTTTCTTTCCATCCCTCCGTTGATCCATCCTCTCTTATCCGACACAGGGAGGATTACAAGATCCGTCTAATACGACGGGAGACGTGTGGCCCCGTGATTCCCCTGGAGATCCCCTCACAAAGATGGAACAAAACTCACACACATACAGAGCACATGTCATAAGGCTGCCGCAGATGACTTCTTGAGGCTTTGCAATCACCCCAGGCCGACGTTCCCTGACGCTTTTAATCTCTGCACATTAATGAAGTGTCCTGTCAAATTTCCCTGTTCACCCCGATGATCGGGAGGTGGCGGAAGGACAGAGAAGGGTCAGAGGGGTAGCAGCTCCGTGTCCATTGATAGACGGGACACGGGCTCCTGGGTGTTTCCCTCTTCGTGTTGTTGCGTTCGCTGGGCTTCTGGCTTAGGTCGGGGTTTGGTTAAAGTGCTGAAAAGGTCGCTCCCTCGACGTCCAATTTTCATGCATTTTTTTTAAATTTGCCGCGGTGTTCGTTACCAATGTTAATGCGAAAACCAAACCGAAGTGGCTTTCGCTGAGTTATTGCTTCGGACGGGCGTGGAGGGAGCACAACACACCGCAACGCGAGAAACAACATGAGAAAACACAAGTAACCACTGACTTTAACAACATAATCATGAAAAGCACTTTTCATTATTTGTACATCCAGGACAACGGAACTGACTTACAACAGAAGAAGAGGAAGCGTCTAAAAATTGATACAGATGATAGGAATTAGTAAAAGGCTAATACTAGGGTCAAAGTTAGTATCTCCATTGACTCCACAGACTCAGGATGTTTGATGGACAGGGGTGGTAAAGCTTAAAAGGGTCAACTGGCTGTAATTAAAATAAATAGATTCAAGTTAGTGGCTTTCGCAGCAGGTGACCATTATTGATTTATCCACTGAAAACAATTTTTACTGGCACGCAGCTCCTGGCAGGTGAGGGTCTGCTACTTTTGTATCATCTTTTTTCTTCTATATCAGGAGTGTGGGTGTGAGTCAGAGAACCAGCCTCTGCCTGCGCCGAGCGGCAGAAACCAACTCTTGTGCCCAATTCAGCAGAAGAAAACACAATGAAAACATTCAGCCGCTGCTCCTCGAGATTGTTTTTGGCTACAGAAGCCCTGTAGGAGGAAACACAAGCCCACCTCTATACCACTTTGTGTCTACTGAAATGTATGCATTTTTTTTTTCTTCCCGTCTGCGGCTAAAGTTGTGCAGCCTGCCAAATATTATTCAATTAAGAACTCCACTCCGTAGGACGCAGTCGCAGGCGATCTGTGCACCCACGTTGTGACAAGGAAATGTAACTAATTGCTGAACTTGTATTATTGATACACGATTTCGTGTTTTAAGAGGGTTCTCGCCAGTGTTCGCGATGGTGACGACTGTGGAAAAATGAGCCCGGGCTCGTGTTTTTCAGTCTGCGAGGCCTTGTCCTGGGCAGCGCTGCGGTCGGACCTCAGTCCGTAGAAAGTGATGATTAGTTTGTCTTAGTTGACCGCTGACCAGAGGAATCCGCGGGATTCCAGTAAGTGGGGCTTTAGACACTGAGGAGAAGATTAGTGTTTCATTTCAGTGTGAACCACCTGTCTGTCTGCCAGAAGTCTCTGTTTCCTTCTCCCCCTCTCTACCTGTCTGTCGGAGATCTCTGAGGCGTTCAGATCCAAGAAGCGACTCTGCACCGGGATTTGAAGGATGTTGACGCACTTTTTGCAGAATTTCCTTGCCTTTTGTCAAGTTTCACACCTGCCAGCACCTGGCATCAATAGAGGATCTGCATCTGGATATTAAGACATTTCAGGCAAGAACCTTCCCAAGTGACCTTTTGAGGACTTTACCTATGTTTCCACAGGAGGAACAAGGGACTAGGTTTACTTCCTGTTTGATACTTCCAGGTGCAAAAACATCAGCTTTGGTGGTAGTACTTCCCAATGTATGTGGTACTATCAGAGCAAAGTTTGAGGGCTAAACCTTAATATTCATTATTATATATATTATATAATATATATGATTGTTATCAGACTAATTTGCCTCATTTTCATGTTTTTTCAAATGCAGTTGAAACGCGTTAGATGCGCAATGGGGACTTTTGCCTCAAAGTTTAAATCCTGTTGATTTACACCTTAAACACCAGCTACACACTCTCACAACTCAGATTTTTGATTCTGCCTGCACTGCCAGCGATAATTGGGGGTCCAGTTGTCAGTGAAAGTGATGCTGCTGAGGCTTTGCTTTTCCTTTCCTAAGGAAGATCATTCGTAGCATTGGTCAAGTTTGCTTGAGATCACAAGAGATGATCTGGTCGATAATATGGCGATGTGCAGGTTGCTTTTCTACCTGATCGGGATTCAATCACAATGTGAGCCAAACAACCTCAGCGTGTGGATTTTAATACCAGTGTGATGGCAATGCATTCCACTTCTTGAAGTGTGTTTTTCCTCTTCCAGATAAAACATCTATGGAGGCTTCATTTTAAGACCAGGTGTAAATGGTCTCTCTGTTACAGTGATTTAAGTCACAAATCATGTTGCATTGTTGCTGAATCAATGTTGCACTTTTGCTCCGCCCTGGGTTTTGTGTGACTAAAATTGTTTTTGAATTCCTCCAGAAATGTTCTAGAAAGACTTTTTTCCAGTATTGCAAAGGATTCCATGCACAAGGACTAAGTTGCATGTGAATTGCCTGTATCCCAAGTATTTGTTTGGTTTTACATTTTGGACACACTTTGGATAACTGATCTTCTTGATTGAGTCCCATATTGTCATAACTAAAGGTAAAAATGTTATTGTCTGCAGTGGTCATGAGTGAAATGTAAGTAAAGGACTGTTTGACGGTGTGTGTGTGTGTTACCTCAACACATCAAAATGTTTGTCTTTATAAACCACTTTATATAAATGAATAGAAAAAACAAAACCAATGAATGTGGGAAACTGAAACAAAATTGATGTACTGATAAATTGTATATTAATAATAATTAATAATTAATTGCGCTCAAATCTGAGGTACCTTGTGTGAAGGAAATAGCCCCCAGTCTAAACAAGTGAAAACTTCAACGGCCCATAAAGGAGCTTTGACGCTGCCTTTTTCATTGTAGGAATAATCTTTTTTAGATCATCAGTTGACGTCATCTCAGGTGTAAACATACAACTTTTTTGATAACATATACTGTATGTGAACTCTTTCCCTCACTTCACCAACCAATCACAATAGATTTTAACTGCAAAGGAAACAGGAGCTATATCTTTACCTTAAGCTAAGTCGTAATAATATGCATTATTATATCCAGAAAACAAGCAAAATACAATAGGCCTCACATTATCCATCCAAATTAAATACTTGACAGGTTTTTTAGCCCGTTTATCACCCCAAAAACAGCCAACTAAAGAGAAGTTAGCTGTAGCCAGCCAGCAACATACGGCCAGAGTTGAAGCGTGTGGTTGTAGGTCTATCACATAACTCACTGGGAGCTCATATTCTCTTTGTTATTATCTTTTTTTAACTCTTTTTTTTTTTTTTTAAAACTTTTTAAAAACTTTTTTGTTTTGTTTTAATAAGTTAATAAGTTTGTGCCTACGTCTTTTGCACTGTGTCTCAAATTTGCTTCTTGTCATCAGTCATGACTATGTCTTATGAATATGCTGTGTTAGCATATTTTACATCAATATGTATCAAAATTGCTATTGTCTATTCATCACCTGTCTGACCAGTGAATGATTACTCTAACTACACAGGGACACCCCCTCCTCCAAGACTGATCCAGCTTGGAGCCTCATTACCTGTACCTGTCTGTCTGCCTGTAGGTAGAGTCCATCTGACCGCCTGACAGCGTCTCCTCCACCGCCGACTGCTACTCAGGATTAATGAGAGCCAATGAAAGCAGCCCTCCTCCTCCTCCTCCTCCTCCTCCTCCTCCTCACCCCTCTCCCTCCTATTCTCCCCCTGCCCC
>OMLP01003688.1:0-16711 GCA_900302685.1 Spondyliosoma cantharus | reverse complement strand
CTGTTCTAGTATTAGTATTCTACTTTCAATCAAAATTACTCACAGAAAGGCATCTGCTTCTGCAGCAAATTACTAGAGCCCCAGGCTGCAGCCTCTTTCAAGAGCTGAGAGAAAGATTGAGGGGGTCGTTTTTTTAAAGCCTGCTGATGTCATCAGTGTAAGAAACTACCCATTCATTTGCATTGAAGTGGAGGAGACCAGAGATGGAATGTGGAGTCAGAAATATATTTGTCAAACATTATTTGTTCCACCATTTCAATCATTTATCTTTAGATGTCAATCTAAAATGTGAAGTCTGAAAATACATTTGTTCAATTTTGAATAATTTATGGTATTTTTATTGGGGGTGACAATTCATGTTTTTCAGAAATTGGGAGGGATCCGCACCCATGATTTGCTGCTGTGTGAAGTTTACCTACACTGGAAAGCAGTTAGACTGCAGGGACAGTTTGTTCTGTTTACTGCTTTACAGCTGGAAGACCAGTGCACCATGATGAGTGACAGCTTTTTGGCTGGAACATGATCAATGGAGGGAGTACAGTCGGGCTCAATGGGCCTTAATGAGTCATCTCAAAATCAACACAAAAGTATTGGAAAAACAATGTACCTGTTACCCAGAGTGGACAAAAACTCAATAAACTCTCTGATATTGTCACTTCAACCTGGAAATAATGAGAAGGCTTGAGGATTCAGAAAGTTAATAAAAGTATTTGTTATTCTAAGAAAAGGGTGGCTCTCCGTGCCACGTCGTAGCTAGAGTAAAGGTTTCTAGGGGGCAGCGCATGGAACTCAAAACCACCAAACTCTATCAATTGAACCTAAAGTGAGCACACCATCAGAAGATGCCCTGTCACAAGAAGACTGTCTTGAAGTGTAGGATGAGGAGGACAAACACTTGAGGTGGGCTAAGAAATACCAGAATTGTATAGAGGATAATAAAAAAAAGTCTAGGTACTGATGAATCCCAGTGATAGATCAGTGCCAGTAACAGACGGGTGTATGGAAGGAGTTGAACAGGAGACTCAATGACACCAGAGTTTCAAAGCCACAGTGAAACATGGTGCTGGAAGATGTTTTCAGACTCCTGCGCAGAACTGACTCCACCCTGACTGAAGAGAAGCACCACTCCATTCTTCAGAGACATGCTCCACCCTCTGGTTTGATCTTTGTGAAGAAGGATTCATACTGCGGCAGGATAATGAGCCCAAACACATCAAAGCTTTGCAAGAACAACTTAAGGACCAGAGAAGACCATGGAGTGACTCCATGGTCTCATGACCTCATGACTGTCATGGACTGTCCTCCACAGTCCCCTGACCGCAACCCAATTCAAGTTTTATAGGGGCACTTGAAGGTTGAGAAAGCCCAACACTCATCACAAAACGCTTTGTGGAACACTGTCAGATCATACTGAGATGACATGAGTCAGCAGATGTTCCACTAACTTGTGGAGTCCATGCAGCTCAGTGCATGCTGTCATTATTTACGGACAGATAATTGTTTACAAGCCAAATATCACTAATTTAAAATAAAAAACATATCTGTAAAGATGTTAAAAAAGAAAATATCATCTAAATGTTCCAGCTCTGAAAAGGGCTCGGGTCAGGATCTAAAATGTGATTTATGAAGAAGGAACGGGACAAGTTCTAAAGAACAGCTCGGTCTGTCTCCACGAACGCCTCACTAAAACTAACTCCGCTTAAGACATTACATAGCTATTACTGAACGGCCTATAGGATGTGGAGGGTGAGAAAGCGCTTACTGCTGCTAACTGTAGCTGCTCTTAGCTAGTTAGCTCAGTTAGCTGTGCAGTAAGAAGTTTGGACCAGGAGAGTGTTACCCCTAAATCCCACCAGATCCGTGTTGGGTCCGTCTCTGCTCTGTCACAGCAGTGAGGATGATAGGCTTCAGTCTAGTCTATGTGTGTACTTCCACGGGCTCCACCGCGCTGCGTATCTTCTCCACTGCAGCGCCATCATTCAGCAGAAACAGACGCCTTGTGTATCTGCTAAGAAAGGGTCCGGACTGCCGGAGCTGCACGGCGCAGCAATTCAGCCGAATTCAGCACAGAGCAGGCAGGAAGTCACACACAAAAACAACAACATGACATCCGGTTAAGAATAATACACTCCGCTCTTCTTTTAATAATTCTGTTGGAAACACTTCTTGTTGCTGTGTTTATAACACACAACTGTGGTCGAGCATGATTCTGTGATTATCGCGGGAACTCCTCGGTCTCACAACTCCAGCTGTCCGGCAGTGCTGCACTCAAAACGGAGCCGTCGGGTTGCCGGATGGGGGAGTGCGGAGCGGAACCGCACCAGAGCCACTCTGCAACGCACATGCATCCAGTAGGATTCCAGGGTTAAGTGTTTACAACACTAGCACAGGAGCTTTGTACCGGGTCAGACCAAGGTTAGCAAGCTAACTTCAATAGGTGTCTCTGCAATACAGTTCACAGACATAATGTCAAAACGGCTATTTATTCACATCATGTTAATCATTTCAACTAAAATTAGAACATGCTGCCCTTTTAATAAAACACACAGTTAAACTGATGCACAACTATCTCCACGCATTTCATCTTCTTTCCTGATTTAATCATTTTAATTTATTCATCACTTATTTCGAAGGCTGCGTCTGTTTTCCCGTTTGTCTCTTTTTGCGTGGTCATTAAAACCCCTCTGTGAGGACACACACCTCCAGAGGGCAGACACTCAACACTGCTGACTTGGCATGTTTATGATGGGCGGAAGTGTTTAAAATGACTGTGGTCTTTTGAAACCCTCTCCTCTTGTCCAGCATGAAACATAGTTAGATGTGTGATGTGAGTGACGCGCAGAGCGCAGGGCTGACTCTGAGGAGGAGAGGCTGCTGTGGCTCCAGCTCCTCTACTCTACCTGGCTCTTCTCCACTGCACTCATCTAGCAGAGCATGATGGGACGGATTCTCCAAGACAATCACAAAAACACGTGACCACATGCAAACGCCGTTTGGGGTTCTAGGGCTTTAAACTTCAAACTCCAGCAACACACACACACACACACACACACACTTACTCTCTGACGGGTAGAAGGGCTGCATATCGATCTTGTGCACCTCTTTGGCGTAATACTCCTCCTCGCTCCGCTGCCGCTCGCACGTCGCCGCCCGTTCGTTTGCCTTCTCCTGCAGCAGGTCCCGGGTGCTGTTGTAAATGGCAACAATGTCCCGGGACACGTCCTCGGGCTCGGGGAAATCCTCCGGGGGACTGGTGAGCTTCAGTTTACTCAGGATCTGTCCTCGGATGGCCTCTATGCGCTTCTTCTTGAACTGATCCATGTCCAGCGTGCTGCATGTGGACAAACTGAGCGCCACGGTGGCTAAATCCAACGTGAGGAGTAGACTGACGATACACAGGTTCATCTTCTGCTCCAGTGTCTACAAATCTCAAATTAAAAAAAAAATAAAAAATTCAGGAAAAGATTCACCGAGGCGGTTTAAATATCGCCAGGCAGACGCATTTCTTGGACAAAAATCAAAGTCGAGAGCATTTACGCATACGAGCCAAGTGGCCCCGAACAGTTATTTCAAGATCGTATGGTTCAACTTCCCCGCTGTCAGTAAAGTGTTCCTGAAAATCCATTCAACTGTCCTGAAACAAAAGAGAGCCGTTATTCGGTGAGAAGGGATCCCACGGATCTACTGCCGGCTGACAGTGAGCGCACAGAGAGTGCGTAAAGGTGCAGCTGAATGTTGCCAGAGGTGGCCCTTCGGAGATCAGACGGATCTGAAATACATGGCTGAATAGAAAAGAGTTGTAACGAGCTGAGGGGTTGCAGTCAGCGGGACGGTCAGCCGTGTAGCCTGCGGGACTGAGCACACCTCCACCGCATCAGAGCGCTCGGCTCGCTGCTCTCCAACCGCACCTCAGACCGGCCCCAAAGTTTCTAGGTGTCAAACTTCAGTGCGTCGATATTCATCGCATTCTTATCCTCCAGACAGATTAAAAAAATAAAATAAAAACAAACGTGTTTAAAAAAAATAAAAATAAAAATAAAACCCAGTACTGGCGTTCAAGGTACGGATACTTTTGCTAAGTTTCTCTGACGCCTTAACGCGAAATCAGAAATCTGTCCAAAGCTGTGATTTCCCGATGACACGTCTTCCTTTAACGTAGATCAGTAGAATAATAAAGAGCGGAGTTTGCCTTCGGTGCGACTGCAGGTCACTTTCACACGTCTTCCCTCACCCCATGTAGTTGGGGAATGGCTCGTCTTTTACGCGTGCCAAGCGGTCAGCAGCGGCCGCGAGATTTATAAGGGACTAAAGTTACAGCGCGCTCCCCCCTCCGCCGCGTCAAACCCAGGTTGTGGTCATCAGTGTCGGAGAAGGGGACCCCTTCAATTTTAAGTTACGAGACGATTTATTGTAAATAGGAGTGCTCACTGTGCCCATTGGGACAGCGATGCAACGGCTAATGGCCCATTGGCTCATAATGCGTCGCGACGCAGGGTCCTAAAGCCTGTCAGAGTGAGGCAGCACAAATCTTTTCTCTCGTTTTCTACACTTGAACCTGCTTCAGCTTCTCTCCATGTTAACACTTCTTTCAGACACATGTTCAACTCTTCCTTTGGCATCTACTCTTGACTTATAGTAGTAAACTTTCCCATTCAAGAGTCACCTGAGGGAATGTAAAGAAAAAGATGGGAGGCACTGTGAGAACCATGTCTGACTATAAGAAGGGATAGGACGGAGTGGGCTGTAATCAATCAGCACTTTCCACATCTGATGTGTAGCATATCTCTGATGAACTCACTTTCCATGTTTCTAAACATTACAGTGGTGAGAAAACATCACTGCTTCACTTTGTGAGCTCACTTGCTGAAAATGTTCAATAAGTAGCTTCCCTTCTCCGGCTCTCCTCTAGCCTCTGACCAGCTCCGCAGTTCCCCTTATGAGGATGGATGGTGGGATTTGCTGGTGCAGCTAAATGTTAACAGGGTAACAATGATGTGGCGCACAGTTCAGAGGTGAAGTCCTTACAAGATTTTCAGTCAGAAGGTCGTGTCATTTCTCATCATGTCATTTTCCCGGAGACAAGAATGTGACAGAAGGTATGGAACCAGCACAGTGTCAAGTAGAATAAATGTAATCAAACAATAAGAAGATGACTTTATGAAAATGTTTTTCAAGTCTTCTCAATCAAAAAATTGTTTTGATTCTTCCTTACATAAAATCAACACAGATGTCTCAAGTCAAGTCAAATTGCAAGTTGTCAAAAACAGTGACTGGAGTCCACCTCACTGGTTGGATTATGATGGTTGGGGCCAGAGGGTGATGCTGAGGGTGTCGTAACCATTCATCTGTCAGCTGATTGGATTGTGTCAGATGTTACTGGATGAGACCGACTGCACCATGTGCTCCTCCAAACTGAAGCTCCCTTTGTGCACTCCCATACACTGTGAGCCTGCTGTGTGGCAGCTTGATTTACGTGCATACCCCTCAGAAAATTCCACTTTGTTTCATTATTTGCCAAGGCCCGGTGCTGGCCCTCCGAAACCGGCCATCCATCAGGCCTGACAGCCGTTCTCTAACTCTCTGCATCCAGAGGCTGCTGTGAACCAGATGGTGTCACTAAATCAACAGCCACACCGACAGGCGAGGTGAGGTGTGTGTTTGAGGCCGATGTCCAGTCCAACACCTGCTCCACACAAGGAAAACTGCTGGAGCTGCAGACAGGAGGAACACAAAGGACTGGCATCTTATGTTGTCAGCAAAGTCAGCAAATGCACTTAGGCACTGCACTTGAGTAAAACTCAGCTATTTGTATTTTTCTTATTACTTCAGTACTTCTATTTTCAGTTACTTCATACTTCCATTCCACTCAATTTTGAAGGCAAATGTTGTACTTTTACTCCATTAAATGTATTTGCTAACTTTAGTCACTGGTTACTTTTCAGAGAGCACGCTGCATTAGAGCCAAAGTAGCACATTTGAAAAGTAATTCATTTTATCAGCAGCTGGATTGGATAAAACAACACTGATTCTGATAATCAGAAATATACTGAATATCTGATGTGGTATTCAGCACCCCAATGATTAGTTGTATATACATATACTGTGTGCAGTATATACATACATAAACTCATACATGTGAATTTATGTATAATTTACTTTTACTTGTACTTTTGAAACTTAGGTACATCTATTGCCAGAAAATTAGTTTTCATACTTAAGTGCATTTGATATCAGATATGAGGTGTTGATAGGGCTCCCGGTTCTGGCGAAGACGTGAGGACACTCCCTCAGCTCCTAGAATAAACTGCTGAATTTACCGACTTAACTCCCTCCGCCAAGTCCATGTAACGGCCAAGAGCTTTTTGTGAAGCAACACACATCAGGGACAGGTCTACAGCCATCTGTAATCCATAAGCGAAGATAAATGAGCAAGGAAAAGAAAAACAAGGTTAATGATAGGTCACTTGCTAACAGAGCTAATACACAAGCCATGCAGACTGGGAAGAAGGCTATCCCCTACAATTGACGAAATGAAGGATGAGCTATTTGCTAGCACTAATTCTAAAAATGTTCCTAATGGCTTACAGTTTCATGTAGCAAAAGACATTGTAGCACCAAGAATGAAGTGATCTGCACAGTTAAAATATTAAAGTCCATACTTAAGCAGGTCCTAAGCGGTCATCTCTCTGTCTGAACAGGAAATCCCAGCCTGTGGAGATGACTTGGACTGCCGTTACATTCCCAGCCTGAAAAATTGTTCCAGAATTCCCCTCCAGACAAGGGTCGTGTGACACGTTTAGTTTTTATCATCATTATGATGCTTAATGAGGCTTAATGAACAGAAAAATAAGCACTCAGCAACTTGATAATTTGATGTCATTATAAGATAAATATTCCCTGTTATTATGGCATAAAACTAAATGCTCAAAAAAAAGACAAATTATTTTGTTGCCAGAGCAAGACTGACAGCTGGCATCAAGGAGGCGAAGAGGAGACATCAGCAGAGACTGGAGAGAGGCCTCAACACAAACAGCACTAAAAGTATGTGGCAGGAAATACAAAATGTCACAGGCTACAAAAGCAGGAGCGCCCCATCATGTGTGAGGTCACACTGCTGGATGAGCTGAACACATTACAACTCCTCAACAAAGACTCAGCTGTGAAGTCTCCTCCACCTCCAGAGGACCGGCCACTGTCAGTAACCACAGTGGATGTGAGAAAACTTGCTAGCTGAACTTATTACTGACATTTTTAACATGTCACCCTCACCAGTATGCTTTTGGAATCAACAGATCCACAGTGGATGACATATCTACTGCCCATGGGTGCAGATCCCGGGGGGGTCTATAAAAATAAAAATAAAAATAAAAATACCCTAAATTGTTCAAAATTGATCAAATGTATTTTCAGACTTCACATTTTAGATTCACATCTAAAAATAAATGATTGAAATGGTGGAACAAATAATGTTTGACAAACATATTTCTGACTCCACATTCCATCTCTGGTCTCCTCCACTTCAATGCAAATGAATGGGTAGTTTCTTACACAGACGCTGATGACATCAGCAGGCTTTAAAAAAACAGCTCTTGAAAGCCTAATTTTGATTGAAAGTAGAATACTAATACTAGAACAGTAGTGTGCCCATAAATGATTAAAAAACGTAATCAGACTCTGTCACCTGTAGTGAAGTAACTTCGCTAGAAGCCAGTTTAGCAGCACTAGCTAGCTAGTGCTATTTTCCAGCTAGTGGTTGCTAGCATCATGCATAAAGTAGTCCCATACACTGGGAGAAAAGGAAGATGGTGAGAAGAATTGGGGATCTGGGAGGGTTGGAGGGAGGTGAAAGATAAGAACATGAGTAGACATTGCATGCCCGAGACCCTTAAAATTATGATTTACTAATATAACAGTTAAGTAAGCAGTGATACGCTCTGTTGGCTGTTTAGGACAAATAAACAAGAAAGGTAAGCACAATAAATGATTCCCTGTGCAGTTTTTTTTTAATGATATGGCGAGCCCTGCTACTGCCCTCCACTCAGTCTTCACACACCTGGACAATAAGGTGTTGTTTTGTTGACTTAAGCTCAGCATTCAGCACAATCTCACCCATGAAGCTGATGCAAACATACTGGGTTTGAGCACAACACTCTGCAACCGGATATTGGACGTCCTCACAACCAGACCCCAGAGCGTTCCGTTTGGCAGTCACACCTCCTCTATGTTAGTGCTCAACACTGGCAGCCCCCAGGGCCGTGTGCTCAGCCCTCTCCTATTCACACTGTACACCCATGACTGCACTCCCAGAGAGTGGCACACAGAGAACGATCTACTGCTCAGTGTCAGTACAACCAAGGAGCTGATTATTGATTTTAGATAGAAAGAGGCAAAGACACACACCCCTGTCTACATCAGTGGAGCTGAGGAGGAGCAGGCGAACAGTTACAGGTTCCTTTGAATTACAATCACTCAGAACTTATCTTGGTCATTACACATCACCACGCTGGTCAAGAAAGCACAGAAAAGGCTTCAGTTCCTGCAGTAACCAAGGAAGGCTAATAGAAAGGGTCACCTGGTTCAGCTCAAAAGGAGAAATCAGATCATAGCGTTCAGTGTTTACATCAGCATTCCTCTCTTTGCAGGATGAAGAGGAATGTGTTTATATACTGATGGATTTATGAGTGCTAATCCACCCAATATTGTAGGTTTGCATATTTTTTAATTAGATTTGTTGACAATTAACAGTAAAGAAATGTTTTGGATTGTGTCCAAAGCAACCCAGTCATACACATACCGTACGTCTGCAGCTTTTAATCAAATACGTTTAGGCCACTGTGACCAAACGTATGTAGCACAAATGTTTCGCCTCTGCTCTCCTGCCTCTTTAACCATTTACTCATCACTTTCACAATGCCTCACATGAACAAGTATGTTGGGACCTCTTGTGGAGGTCCTGGTCTACTACTTTAGACAGTAGATTTGGATTTGGGTTTTGTTACTACAACACTCACACATACCACATATTCATTCACAGAGTCGCTGTAATTATGAGAATCTCACGAAGAGGTCCTCACTCATCACTACACCGTTGAGAGCTTCACAATTTCCCTGACCAGGAGACACCATCTTGCTTTCACAAAGATGATCAACTGACTTACCAAGGTAACTCCTGACAGCAATGCAGATGTTGGTTTATTTTCTTTTTCAGAGACCATTTATTCATTTGTTTGTGAAGAGGGTTCACTTGGCATAAATTGGAGAAATAGAACTTTGTAATAAACTGAATTTCTATCTGTTGTTGTTTATTGTTTAATCACTAAAGGCTGTTTTTTTTTTTTTTGAATTAGTAAATGACAGTTGTCGGGGCCTACACCAATGATCTGCTGGTCTGTACTAATCCACATGTGATACTCTTAACAATAGCATCAGCCTACAGAAAGAACACAGAGTGTTGAAGGTGACACATGCACTGGCTGTTTATTCAACCAGTACTGTATAAAACATTCCTATATACAGTCCATCACAGGTCTTTCATTACTAAAATAGTTTGCAGGAAAAAAATGGTGCAAAACTGAAGCAGAATCCATGAAGGAGGACAGGAGCACATCATCTGCTAGAGATCCTCCAGGCTCCATCTCTGTCACCTTTTCCGATCGTCCAGTTTTTTATATCTTTATAGACAACACTACGTTTAACAGTCCCTCGCCTTTTCTCTTCTCTGCACAATATATTAAGCAACAAATAGCAGAATGTGAGATGCTTATAAAGCCGTTTTCCTGTGTTTACAATCAGTAAAGGACATTTTTCAGATTTTTTCCATCTCCTCATTGTTCAGCCCACAAACTGATCAAGAACAAGGTATGTGCTACATGTGTTCATTTCTCAGACATGAATGTTCCCGAGGCTCAAGCTGTTCTCCTCAGGTCAGGGTTTCGGTTTCCCAGACTGTCCCTGAAGTCCTCAGCTGGACGTACACAGTCTCTTCAGCCTGTCTGGATGGTGTCAGTCTGAATCACTTTCCTCCACCTGCCCCCGTGAGTGTGTATCAGGCTCCTCTGTGTCACTGTCTTTGTCCCAGTCCTTCATGTTGCCTCCCATCATGAAGTCATCTCTAAGGACGCTCCAGGCAGGCTTCTCATCTGCTGCTGCAGCCTGCATACATACACACGTTACACTACAGCAAACGCTCATTTCTGTACCTTAGTGCTACAGGTTCAGTCAGTGCTTCCAGTTCTGCTCCTCTCATCAATGCTTACATGAAGCAACAGTGCCACCATGTGACCAAATTATAACTTATCAGTCATTTTATTTCATGAACCAAGTCAAGCTCTCCATGACCGTCAATATAATATTAGCAGAAGGAGTAGAAACATTCCTTCTACTAGTTTAGTGTGTTATCAGTGTTATCATGAAGCAATGACAACAAGACCTCATTGGACTTACAGTGATCTTCTCAGTCTTGCTGGTGACTTCGCTGCCTCCCTCTGTCCTTCTTAGCACATCAATGAAGTCTTTCTTCGAGACAGATGAAAGAAACTTGGCCTTCTTCCTCTCTGAGCCACCAACTTCCTTTACCTTGGCATCAATTGTTTTCTGGTGTTTCTTCACTGCGTTGAACAGCTGCACCACCCCCCTGGGCATAAATTACACACTTGAATCAGCACATGTAACTGAGAACGTTAAACAAAGCTTCGGAGGAAAAGAAAAGGTATACACACCTGGTAGCAACTCTTTGTAGAGTTTTTTCAGTCTCACGGTCCTTCACCTTGTCAGGTTTCTCCCTGCACATCATCTCCCACGCTCGCTTCTTGTCAACCTGTTGGACATGTGTACAGATATATCTTCACTTTAAGCTCCCTAAAATTTTTCATCCTGCAATCCTCTGCATGCCTCCATTCCTCTAGCGTTCTTCTATGCAATTTGCATAAGATTTATACGTGTTGAATCCCAAATTGTTCCTCATCTCTTATTCCTTTGGCTTCTTTCAACTGCTCAAATTTTGCACAAATGCATATACTCTGGATCCAAAAATGCTGGTCTCCCAATCCCTTTATGGGCCAGGTATACCAGGACCCGGCCCTCGCTGAGAGACAGAGATGTGCTGGACCTTCTGCCTCTGACCATCTGACCAACAACTCTGTTTGACTGCATATGAAAAATAAACCGATGTGGAACTAGGGCTGGGCGATACGTCTTGAAACTGACATCGCAATTTGTTTAGGCTATATCTCCATATATGACATACATCTCTACATTTACATATCTCCATATCTTACACAAGTCTACTTCACTAAGAAAAACTGGGACTTGGTTGCTTCAGCCTCACTCACTGCCTATAGACGTATATTGTTACAGTGGAAATCCCAAACCCACCTTCCGCCACATCTTGGTTAATTGGTTTAATGTCCTTCCTGTCTTCAGAACAGGTGAAACTTTTACTGAGAAGTTTTCCTACCAGTTTCTACAAAATATAGAAGTATAGAACTTCCCCAATACAAATACTCTTAACTCTCTGGACCCCATCTGATGCTTATTAACATATTCCCTAATGTAGTGTCTTCCCCGTTTTATTTATAATGTTGTTCTCTCATTTGATTTAGTTTTGTCTTTTCTTTGTTTTCCCCTCTCTGTCAGAATAATGCTGGAACACATTTTTGTACTTGTATTTGATATCTGTTCGATACTGGTTTCCCAATAAAAGTACTATTGTGAACAATATGATATGGAACAGCCCTGGTTCAAGCTATAGAAACACTCAACTCAATCTGATTGTACAGTGGTGTTATAGAATAGAGTTTCTTCCTTCACAAATGATCTGTGGAAGGCACTGGCTGCAAAGGACTTCAACCTGACATCAGATAAGTTTCATTTTGGCCTGGAATCACGTTATTTACAGAAATAACACTAATTAGTGACATGATATGATCTGGTTCCTGTGACATTTGGCATTTTAACTGGTAAAAGTGAAGCGGACTGATGGCTAAAAACGAGAAGTACAAACTGAAATGTTTTGTTCACTGCTAATTCCGGAGAAGACCGTGTCGGATCTTAGCATATCAGTGTAGCTGGACACATTTTTCTACATTCACACACATACGATATCATGTTTGCACTGTAGAGACATACTGGAGCACCAGAAGCAGATTGAAGAGGACAAAACATATTACAGCATCAAACTAATTGTGTACCTGATACTGATCTGTTTAAATATGCCGAGACTGGCATCAGAGTGGAGAACTTCAGAGTAGGGCTGCCCGATAAGTCAAATTTTCATCATCAACGCAATATGAACATGTGCAATAAACACATCGCAAAAGACTGCCTGACACACGATGAATAAGAAAAATCATTTTGTTTACATGCGCCATGCATGCACCTTAAGCATACCAACATTTAGCCTATCAGACAGAGCCCTGGATACAAGGGCCAATCAGATGAAGCCCCAGCTAGCTGTTAACTACCCTGACAAAATTTATCGGCATCAGTTTGGTGGTGATTGCCAGGTTGTGATGGCTGAGGGAGGAGAGAAAAGCGATGAAAATGTGGTCGACAAAGACCTTGTGGTGAAAGGAAACAGCACTTCTGCTATATGGACTTATTTTGGATTCAGGAGAGACGACGTGTTACAAACACAGGTACTGTGTAAAACATGCCGAGCAGTTGTTGCAACTTCTAGAGGAAACACAACCAACTTCCATCACTACCTGCAATACAACAATAAAGACCAACACCAACAATTCAAAACTAACGTTAGCCAACCCACAAAACCACAAACGTCTAGTAGCAGCAAATCTAAAACCTTCCCCATCATTGTGTATTGCTTATATTTGTTTATTTATTGCAAGTTATATCATCATCGCAATACTGAACAGTGTTATCGCAGATTTTCCTCATATTGTGCAGGCCTACTTCAGAGCAGCTAACAGAGGCAAGTCGCTCTGCTCTGTTTGCATCAACCTTTTCTGTTTCCATTAGTTAGTTATATAGTCATGGTGAAATTAAGCAAAGGTGTCATTTACAGTGGGGATGCTGTGATGTCCACACCACTTTTTGAAATAGATGATTTTGTACAGATCACTTCTTAAAAGCCAAAAATATCACTAAGAAATGTGAACTAAGAAGAACTCTCCATCCTTGATCCAACTGTGTGTGCCTGCAGTAAACTACAGATTAAGGCTTAGCAACACCCAACAACATGTGCAGGAATAATGTAATTGTTCGTTAGATAAAAGTGTGATCAGTATATATAAGGCTAGGCAATATGTATGATATTTATCATTAGTCTCACAACATATCACCATATAAACATATAGAAAATATAAGTGTTCCCTTTTCCTGGTTTTAAAGGCTGCATTACAGTACGGTTTAGAACTTAGACTGTTCCACTGGTTCTAAGAAAATATGAAGGGCTTTTGAGAAGATTTGAAAATATCATATATCACGATATAGCCTAAAAATACCGTACCATCATTGAGGCCATACAGTACAGCCCGAGTAGATACCATAAAATAAGAATGTAATACATTAAATGCACCTATTAGCTAGCTACAATAGCGAGATAGTAGTGTATACCACTTTTACACAGAAATGAGCGTAACTATGCAGGTCATAAAATGCAGGAAAATACACTAATGATTGCCAATTAACTCTGTTCACATTTCCAGGACTTTTGATTTTTATCATCACAAATGCGCAAGAAAAATAGGGAACAGTGGAGAGCAGCTGATCATATACCTCTTCAGAATACATCCAGATAATAAACTTGTTTGAAAATGTCTTAATCAATAATATTCTGAATTAGACACGTCTTTTTTTGGGGGGTTGATAACAGAAGTTGCTGGGGAGTGAAACAATATTCCTGTGTTGGTTTCATATGTTAGGAAGTGATTTAGGAGGTTATTTCTGGGCTCACTCACCGTGCACTGGTACTTTCAGACAATGTGATATTGGCATCGTTTGATTGCTTTGGGGTTGCAGCTGTGGCTGTGAAGCATGACAGCCCCCCATTTTAATTGCCTAAAATCACGTATATTGAAAACCCATAAAAAAAAAGAACATGAACGAAGTCTCAGTGTGCATCACTAAGTCCTTCACTGCGGTGATTACCTGTTTCTTTCTCTCCAGTTGCTCCTGTCTTTCTTTCTCCTTTATCTTGTCCAGCTCTTTGTTCTTCACCAGGATGCCGCTATTGCTCTCAGAGACTTTCTTCCCCAGGATTTTTGCCATGGCTTCTGCCCATCCAGCATTGCCAGTACCATCATCTCCTTCATTCTTTCCTCCATCTTTATCATCTGCATCCTCCCCATCACTGCCTCCATCGGCATCTTCGTCATCTCCTCCATCACTCGCTTCATCATCTGACCTTTCATCGTTGCTCCCTCCAACAGAGTCACTTTGGTCATTGTTATCCTCAAACTGAGGCTCTTCATTGGCCCCTAATTCACACAAAGAAATACAAAGATATTTAACACATACACAATTATGTCTGCTGTTTTGTGATCAGGTCCTACAAATGTCACCAGTTGCTGTGAATTTCTTCTACTTTTTCCTCATCTTTGTTACCTGGTTCAGACCAAGGCACCTTTCAAAAAGCAGTCAGGGTCATTATATCACTGAACCTTGCTTGGGCTTGGGGTCCAGACTGTGGTGTCAGCTGCATTGAAGTCTATGGGAGTGGTGGAGAAACACAGTAAAAGCAACACATCTACATCGTCTAATGAAGAGATGCCTCCACAATATGAAAGAACACACTTCAGAGAGGAGGTTAACAGCCGACCTGAATGATTGACAGGACTAACAGTATCGTGATCAAACGGGTGCAGGTTCGACCAAATATCACTGAGGAGACTAACTGCACTGCAAACTAAGCCTTTCCCAAACAAAGTCGAGGGATGAACAAGGTAGCACTAAAAAAAAAAACAATCATCTGATTTTAACCTCCTCTCTGAAGAGTGTTTTGTCATTATCCAGAGGCATCTCTTCATCAGAAGTCATGCGATGTAGATATGTTGGGTTTTAGTGTGCTTCTCCATCATCTCCCACTGACTTCAATACAGCCGTCACCACTAAAGCAAGAACCAGTGACGTATTGAGCCAGCCTCGGTTCAGACAGTGGTTTTAAGCCTGTTCTGGACAAACAGTCCGCACAGGGGCGTCTCCTCTGAAGTGAGACTGCTGGTCTCACTGCTGGACAGTGCAGGACCATTAAAGCTCAAACGGTCAGAGGATTCTTTTTACCTGAAACTTTTCTGAAAGGTTTATCTAGAGTGAAAAAGCAAAAACACTTTACGGTTTAAAGGACTGATTTAAATACTTCTGGTTATATTCCATTTTGCCACCTGTTTCCGGTGGGATTAATACAGACTGGCGTCTTGTTTTCTAATGGTTCTGTTTGATGGAGAGGAATGAGGAATACTAAAACGGCGTCAGTTCATTTGCTTCCTGTACGTTAGCTGGAGCTTAACGGTCTCCCTCCTGAAGCAGATAGCGTTTATTAGCTAGTGCGATACCCTCAAAGGCACATTTTGTTGTTGTACCCAAAACTACATTAAGGCTACATTAAGTTGCTAACAGGAACAAGACTGGTGCTATGGTAGCTATGGAGCACACAGCACATACAGCAGCCCGAAGCGAGCAGCGTTAGCTAACGTCAGCTAGAAAGTGTACGCTAGCTCTATCTGCAGGATTAAACATCTGCATCAAACACCTCAGTCGTGTTTTGCCGCAATTAACACGAATAAACTGTGTAGAAATACTCACCAGATGTATCAACATGTGTTTTCATCAGAGCAGCCATCATGGTGTTTGAATAAAATGGTTCCGTAGAGTACAACCGCCAAACAACGAAGGTTCCGCGACAACACTTTTTCTTTGGAGGAGCTGGAGCTGACTGCCCCCCTCTGGAGGCAGTCAGCTCCTGCAGTGTAACCCTCCACCTCCACCGTATACTCCAGTACGATCTCTAATCCTGCACCTGTCAGGTCTGATCTGAAATATTTGTGGCGGTTGACACGCACGTGCTCTACAGCTTCTACAGGACAATGTTCACAAGCACTGGTTGGATGCTTTTCAGTGATGTAACGTGCTGGTCACATAGCTCATCTAGTCATCACTGCTCCTCTTTGATTTGCCCCCTGATTCTCAATATCCACTATGTTTCGAACTGAAAGTAAATGTCATTCCCTTATATCTTCTTCCCAGTGTCGTTACCACTCTTGTTTCATTGTGTACCATACAGTGCAATTTCTCTCTGACTCTGAAGGTTTAATATTGATGTCTACTGTGGGTTTTCTCTTTCAACAGCTCGTTTGGCTTGTTTGTCCACTCTCATTATCCAGAATTTCAATTTGAGCAGGAACCCAAATAAATGTGACCTTAGTGCATGGTTTTATTACTGTAGAGTATTTTGCCATTATTTCTATTTGTAAGCCTTGGAAATAGCTGGGTGCACCTGTATTAAGACTGGGCAGAACAGTCTTTACCCGAGTGACACCATCTCCTCCTTCACTATCTTCACCAGCACCTGACACTTGTCAATGTGGATGTTTTTTATTAAATCATTTTGGAAACTATTTCTATTCGCAGAATAGTTTTAGAAAAATGTCATATAGGTGTAAGAATTAAAACAAAGTTTGCAGTGGAAAACTCCAAGATTTCAGTCCTGGTTGGTTTAGTGACACCTGCAGTAACTGGTAAATGCATTATATTATAT
>OMLP01003686.1:7454-22849 GCA_900302685.1 Spondyliosoma cantharus | reverse complement strand
AACAGGAGAACTTTATCGGCAGCACTCCCTGCTTGTGTGTGTGTGTGTCTGTGTGTGTGTGTGTCTGTGTGAGATTCAGGAGGAGCTGCAACCAGAGCAGTCTCTCTGGGCGCTCTCTCTGGCGAGCTCACTGCTGTCCTCTCTTCCTCCGCCACTGGCCTCTTTTCAGTTTTCTCCCCTCGGCTCTCTTGTTCTTTTCATCCACGACTGGCCCTGTGGATTTTCTCCCCCTCTCCTCGTCTCTCCGGGAATCCTTTGCAGAGCGGAGCGGCGCTGTCGTGACTTGCCGACTGCCACTGCAAGGGAAGGAGAGATCTGGAGGAAGAAGAGAAAGAGAGAAGCTGAGACAGACCAATCGATTACTCTGATACAGAAGAGAGAGGCACTGGGAGAGAAGAGGCGAGGCAGTAGCAGTGCTTTCCCCGACACGCTTTCGTTTAGAAGGAGATTCTCTTGGACTTGTATGGGAGTCTTTTGAAACATTTGATATTCATGTCCTTCCCTAGGATAGAGAGGACAGCTAATTGAAGGGACAGCTGGTGCAGTTTTGACACATCAAGGACTTCTTTCCTCCCCTCTTCAGCCAGACTTGCCAACATTTTGGACTTGTGAGGAGGGCTGCTTTTGAACGAGGAGTTCAATGTTTACCAAATAATTGATCTCCATTCTGAATGATAATGCTGGACACCAACCATTGCCTCTCCTTTGAACCCTCCCCACCGGGCTCTCCTCCAATGGGAGAAGACATGGAGAAGGCAGGACTGACAACGGATCATGACAGACATGTCTATCACAGCCTGAAAGAAGGTGGGCGATTTCTGGAGCTGCACAGTCAGTAGAGACTCAAGATATCTGATATGATTTGTGTTTATGTGACTGTCTGGTTCATATCAGTACTTTATGGCTTCATACAGCATAAATGGTTTATGGTGTTTTGCTAAAGATAAGTGCTTTGCTTCACTGGCCTGTGTAGTAAGGTATTCTACGCCGATATATGTTCTCTCTGATATAGATGTTTGAAAGACTTGACCTCTATGCAAAATTAAGGAATCATGGGCGACTGCAGTTGTGAATGGCTGAATGTGTGGTGTTAAAGTAACCACACTACAATCTTAAATGGGCCCTGTGGAGTTTTCTTGTAAACAAACTAATCAATGTTTACAGTCAGTGTTAGTCACCAAATCTCATTGGGTGTTTCCCTGAGGCATAAAAAAAACCTGTAAAATCCATTTTTGTTTCTCATCAAACATTAGAAAGCAACTGTTTAAAATGTTATTTACGTGCAAGCAGTCTTCTTCTTACCTGCTTTTGATGGCACTTTGCTGCCTTTCTTAAAGTGTTACTGCCACCTGTAGGTCAGTGGTTAAGTATGAAATTATTAACAGGAACAGGTATCGCATCACCTGCATTCACAACAACAAACAAACACTCTTAAAAAAACTTAACTTGTACTGTCAAGTTATGACCCAACTGTAGCTGCAAGCAAAACCGCATTAACAGTTACACTGAACACTGTTACAACAGTAACAACAGTCCTTGACAGAGGGCTTTTTTCTTTGTTTGCCTTTCCTAGAACATTTGTTTATATTATTATTATATATATTCTGCCATTTAGACATTCAAATACAGCTTTTCATTTGGAGTTGTGCTGCCGTGTACTCCGTTACATAGAAATGTTTCAGTTTCTTCAGTCCATGAATTTGTGTCTGTGAAAGTGCTTTCCTCCAATTTACAGTTATGATTTTTCTAGCAATCAGTAAAAGTATATGAGGTATGCATCTATGGTCTTTCCCTGTTACATTATAGGGTTGTTACTCCAAGTTAACAACCACATAATCCATTGGGTTGACAATGTTCTCCAGTCATCCCACAATTCCTCCAAGCAAATATTTAATACTTGTGATGGTGTGACACTTCCTGTCCCAGTATATTTTTGTATTTAGATGTGATTTGCACATTTTTGGCAAAATGAGAGGAAAATAAATGGTCTTAGTGCTTACAAAAATGTATTTTTCTATAGAACTGCTAATGTTGACATAATATTAGGTATTGGGGATAAAGACTGGAATGGTTTGAGTTAAATAAGCTTCCTCTTGTTTATACCACACATTTCAAGCAAGACTGGGGAGGTGAAGAGAAAAGTGAGGGAGATGCACTTGAATAGAATTTCTACAGTGGCGTAACAACAGCTGACTCTTTCACTGTGCATCCATGATGCTACAGCTGTCAGTTGAAAAGTCATTCCAGGTCTGCTTTTTGCTCACCACTAACCTTTTTTTAAGTCTTCAGTAAAGGTACACGTCATGTCTAGAGAAAGTATGAGTGAAGGGAATTGCGCAAATCCACAAAAAGCTTTGGGAATTTGACTCATCTTTCTTGAACTTTAAGACAATTAGTATTCACTGCAACACTTCTTGCTGTCATCTGGCTTCCCAGCCCAGTGCTGCAGTGCGAGTGAATGGCCTTAACCTTGTATTGTTCCTGCCCTCTATCCTCTTTCCAATCTCACCGACGTGTGAAGCATTTGCTGTGGTCAGGTGCTGCGTTCATCTCTCTGCTGAACAGATGCAATCAAACTGCGTTAAAAAATGATGAGCTCATGCTGGAGAATATTTCGAGGCTGTCCAAGTAGATTTCCAATACCAATGCCAAGTGCAACGTCCACGCAGAGCGTCTGTTAGCTGGGCGCGTGTTGCCGAGATCATGTCTTGTCTCCGTCCTCATGTGCCCACTTCCTCACCCAGAGTGGGCGTGGATCGTGCTGCCTTCATGCGTGTTGCTATGGTCAGTTTGTGTAGGCGTAGCTGTGCCAAGCCTGGGGGTCTTTTGGGACAGTGACGAACTCAGACAGGTTTAATCAGATCTAACGACACATGAGCACAGCAGGATTAGCCTGGTTGGCTGCCAAGAGCTTGGTTCTACCTTGCTGGCCTCCTCCTCTCTCTCTAACCTTAAACCTAACCCCCGGATCCCTCTTTCCCCACTACTTTTACTTTGTCGAGGGTCTTGTGTCAGTGTATGCTGACAGAATTCTCCACCTGCCATGTCTTACTACTATAAACTTACAAAGAGTCACACTATTCAAAATAACTTTTTTTGCTGTGTAGTGTGCTGTAGTTTGTAGCTGAAAGACAGCTGTGTTGAAATACTAAATTTATCAGCGATCATTACTTGGTTGACTCGACAGAAATTTGGGGTTGAAAATCATGAAAGTTGGTTAGAAATATTAAAGGCCTGCTGGTCCTGTCTTAGCAATGTTACAATTTGTTTGCTTTTCTTTGTTACATAACAAAAACATCTTACTTTTGACATTACTTTGGGTTCCAATTTATTCTGATGGCCACTTGTACATGTTCATTTTGTTTCTATATTTACAATTACTCATTTACTCAGACATAACTTGGCAAAATCAACATGTAGCCCTTCACTTCACACGCAAACATTTTAATCAAGAAATTAAAGTGTGCAGTTGTGGCTGAAATGAGCCATCCTGTGACTTAAACATCACAGGCTCAAGTGTCCTTGTTTAAACCAGCAGGCTGTTGTTCACCACCGTTTCCTCTGCTTCATCTAAAAGCTGTAAATGAAGCCGCATCTGCTGTCTGCCTTTCTATCTCTCTCCCTCTGTGTTCCTTCGCCATAACTTTTTATGACTGCGGAGGCCAGTTTTGGCTGTGGCCTAGTATCCCAAAAAAACTGCCCTGCCTTTTCATCCTTTTCTTAAATTAACCAAAATGCCCCTCAAACCTGATTTTAGATGAAGCCATTGTCATATTTAATGTTTCATACATTTATCTTAACAATTAACAAATCATCAACATTGTTACTGAGTATGTTTACATGCACACATGAAACATTACTGTGGGAAGTTATACTAAGGCAGGATCAGAGCACATGTTTACATGCACTGCAATAACCTATTTATCTTACCCATGTTTACATGCAGCTGGTCAGTGTCATATTATATTTCTCTCTAGGCCTCTAACATATCTATATTCTTAATGTGTGCATGTTTATCATTTGACAAATAGTTTACTGTATGTCTGTGCGAACCTTTTTAGACATATTTTATATCATTTTTAGACTGATAGGTTCATTATTTAGGATACAGTACTTGGAGTAATGGTCTTTATTTCATCCATCCGCAATGCTGACACTGCGATGATTCCCCTGCCTGTGAACATAAAAAATACATTAAAACCTCAGTTGCCAGTATACATAGGCATGGCCAAGATATTCAATTTATCTATCGGAAGTCTAACTGTCCCTGCCTAAAACTGGGCTTGTCTATACAGTAGAAAGATGATGTGAGAGTTGTGCGGTGCTTGGTTTTAGCTCCGTTTTGAGACAGGAAATAGTGTGGTGGCTGGTTGGTAGCCTAAAGTTTTGTATTAAAGCTAAACGGTGTGCGATAAAAGAAAAAAAGTGAACAGGAATGTGGTTCATATTTGATGAGCACTGCCCAGTTAACAGTACAGGAACAATATGGTGGTTACTTTCTGTTCTGAACTCTCTAAAATGCAGCTAAACAGCTTGCTAAAATATGTTTCTGAAAACATTTTAGAAATAGACCGTGTAGTAACAGAATCTTGATTATCAGTGCTCCCAAGTTTAGACAGTTGCATCAGAGGTTGATGAGACGCCCCTCGCTCGATCCAAGAGATATGATTTGATACAAAAGCCCTAAAATTCAGCAGATGCCAACTATTTTAAAAATAATAATAGTAATAATAGTATTTTTTTAAAGCAGAAATGTCAAAACTTTGCTTGTTCCAGGTTCTTAAATTTGAGAATTTGATGCTTCTCTTTGTCATAAATGATGGTACATGAAGAGTCTTTGGGATTTGGACTGTTGATTGAACAAAAGAAGCAATTTGAGGAAACCACCTTTAGGAAACTGTATTGTACATTTTTCACAGCTGATTCTGGTACAGACAACTTTAGGCCTCAATGTTTGCTAAGTATTTCTTTTTTCCATTGCTATACATGTATTTCTAGATATTTATATCGTCATTGCTGCTTGATATTGGTCTCTTCACATCAGCCCACAGTTTCAACACCACTGCAGCTTTTCACAGTTGACACCTTCATCACCATGTGTGTTGTCACTGTGAGACTTCTGCATTTCTTTTTCCAAACACAGAGAAAATGGATTTAATGATGATGCTATCATTAAGTCTTGTTACGCACTGATGTCTTTACTTACCAGTTCACTTGGTTGATAAAGTGATGGTACAGATGGTGCAGGAGAGAATAAATAAGTGAAGTGGAGTGTCCTGTCTGAAAGAATATGCAGAGGGAGTGTGGAGATGTGAGGCTGAGATAGAAGGAAAGTGTAAGATTCTTTTTCCCAGAATAAACCTCTTCCCTGGAAGTGACAAGTGGCTCGGCATCTTATCCTGCACTCTGCCACGGCACGGTCAGTGTGTGTCTGTGTGTGCTTTTGTACTTGTGTGTGTGTGCAGGTTCAGGCAACACGTGAGTCTACTAAGTGTTTGCGCTTGTGTTTGGCGTTGAGGGAGAATCAATCTTAGCTGCTGCTCTCGTGCAACATATACATGAACTTGCCTGGCTGTGTTTATATCTCTGTGTTTACGTCGCTGACTGAGAGCTGACATGTTATTGCTTCCAGAGGGGAGTCTCTAGTGCTAACATCATCCTTCAAGATGTAGAGCGTACACCCTTGTAAATATAACAGAGGGTTCGGAGCCAAGGAGTGACATTTAGCCGCACAGGCTCTGACGTGAATTCGAAGTGTTTCTCATCCAGGCCTGGATTTTTTGTCATAACAGGGCTTACACTGCAGCAGCTACGCATGGCAAACTGGTTAGCTAGCCTGCGAGCACCAATGATGTCACTTTCGTTAGTGGGAACGAACAGGTGCTGCTTGTGTGGCAAACACAACCCGGGCCTGAAATGCTTGGGAAGCCTCAGTGTTGTGTTCTCTCTAACACACACACACACACACACACACACACACACACACACACACACACACACATAGTACCCCTTCAAAAGGGACAGCTGGTACATATAACACTAGAGTTTGAGCTCAGTGGAGCTGAGCTGAATGTCTGTGAGTGAAAATAGTATTTGCCACAATAACATACAAATGCCTCCCTCAGATTTTATCGAACTTAAAACCAAGACGAGTGGTAAGTGTGTGTCACATCTTTGGTTTTAAATGGAAACAGGCTGTTGCCAAGAAGCACAGTGGAAGTTGACAGCAGTATGAGTTACATATGCACCTCAGAAAAGACATCACACCACAAACAAGTTTCTGCAGTGACAATCCCGTAGCTGTTCATTCTTGGCATGGCCTATGAAAGTTGTCTGTATGGTTGACTGAAGGGTCCGGTTCACTTCCCTAAATTCTCAATGTGTTGCAGTAAATGATGAAACAGTGCACTAGCATAATCTTGCAGCTGCTGTCCGTGTTTAAATTGTTATTCTGTTTAGATTCTTCATCAATAGAAGGGGAGCTAACAAGCTTTCAGCCCAGGGGTTGAGTCCCTAAATTAGTTTAACTTTAAAAGATACCAAGAGGAGCACAACTGGGCTGCACAATGCACAACAACTGAAACTATGTGCACACTGAAAGGTCAAAAATGGTCCAACTTCTTTTGTTCGGGCCTGTGTTCCCTGAGACTCTTTCTCCCGGCATTATGTAACAAGTGCTTCCTGTTTTGAAATGACGGCGCAATCACCTCTTTTTTTCCTCATGTTTTCTCAAATGGAGCCTTGTTTTAGTCTGTATTCTCTTTTTCTTCCTCTGCTGGTATCTCTCATCTTTTCTGCTGTTCCTGACTGTTTCACTGATTCTTTGCTGAATGCTGACTGTTTTTTCACACACATATGCGCACACTTGCCACACAGATTAAAAAAAGTCTAGAAACAGGAAGTGTGTAGTAGGCTGCTCACGCCCTCCTTATACCCGCCTCCTCTGTAGCTTAAAAAAAAGCACGGTAGAAGAAGGGGGAAATGGGAGGATGAACTGGGTCCTCTCTTCGTCAGCCAAACGCATCTGGGTTCCTGTACAGGGTTATTTATCTAAACATGGTCGATGGAGTACTGATCAGTGAACATTAAGAGACCATAAGGAAGCTTAAGGAGCTCAGAGATCCATCGCTGCAGTTTCTTATTCTCAACGGCCTTCACTGACTCTGTTCTCCTCTTTTTTCTCCCCTCACCTCCGCCTCCCCCGTCTCCATGCAGTCCTTCAGCTCAAACTCCAGCAGAGACGTACACGAGAGGAACTGGTCAGCCAAGGGATCATGCCACGTAAGTCTGCGATGCTCAATAGATGCATGTTCTTTCAATTCAAACTGTTACCTGCAAACTTATACAATCTGGTTATTTCCTCTACATATACGTTTTATTGTTAGTGTGTCTGTGCCTTTGAGCCGAGGTCAACGTGTTAACCCTTTCCTGATACTACAGCATCATGTCAGGCCATGTTAGAAATGAATGGGGTTATCACATAACACTAACACTGAGCTATATGTGTGTGGTCGATTGATTCATAAGCAAAATCGGCTCTGTTCTATTACATATCTGATTATTTTCATCTACTATAACAGGATATGTCGGCAACTTATATCTTCTGTTTGCCTTCCTGTAACACGATAGGTTACAGGAGACTTTTAGCTGAAAATGTCATCCCTTATCTGCATGTGTTATCATATGACTGTGTCTGCGCTCTGTTAGTGTCATATTTTGCGGAGTCTTTGCAACACTTTGTGTTATCAAATAGGGCAGCTTCCTCTTCTTCTGTATCCACTTCCTGTTTCAGAGTTCCGCACAACACAGTAGGCGGAGATATTTTTTCTTAAAATGTTCCTCTGTTTCTATGTAGTACATTACTGTAGACAGTTTGTACCAGGCTCTTTCCAAAATGCCTAATCGCGCCATACAGTCTCATACAGTATACAAGTTTAAGGTTAGGGTTAGTCGTCTATTACCAAGTGATTGTAGCGGAGAGTAGAAAAAGATCTCCACATGAAAGTAGGAGCCATCATATGTGACAGTTCAGACAGAGAGACCCAGCACACACTGAATATTCAAGGTGAGTCTTGAGAAAGGGACATGCAACTGCTCAAAATGAAAAGTTGGGAAAAATAGTGTGGTCTGTCCTTAAAAGTGGGACCATTTTACAGCTCTTATAAACTACCACTGCTCTTGGTTGGTGGTAATATGCAGCCCTGCATAAATAAGAGGGTCAACTGAAAATGCACTGATTAAAAGTGTGTTAAAAAGTACGTTTTAGGCATGAAAGATTGCACTAGAGGGAACACTCAGACCAGCCTGAAGTCCATTAAGTAGTTACAGTAAATTCTGTTGTGTCCTCCTCATGCAACAGGCTTCATGCCAGATTTTGGATCAGCATGTTCTGGCATGTACATCACTTCCAAGATTCTCCTCAGTTGAGATACAAAGAGAAAAGATATGTCAAGGGGCATGGCTTCATAAGAGATTCATGAAAGATTGTGTAAGCTCTCAAGGTGATGTTTTCCCCAAATACAGGAGCTCTTATTTTGAGACAGCAAGGTATTGCAAAGGCTGTTGAGCTGTCAAGGCCCCTGTTGAATTATAGGACAGTAAAGATCATATGAACTGCTGAACGAGCAAGGAGGGAGCATCGTCATTTATAGACTCCAGGTGGAATCTTATCACGGGGATAAAAGCAAAACGTTGACCAAACTCGGTTTATATACAGTTTACATACAATTGTGATGTATATCGTTAGTGGTAAAAATATTCTTAATGATATTGTAATGTGCTTTCAGCCATGTTGTATAGCTGTAAAAGAGACGGTGAGTTCTGGGAACTGATGGAGGGTCAGTTTCTGCTCTGGTGTCAAATCATCACCTTGGTTTTGTAGCTGGAGGAGGTGTGAATGAGTAACTTTCCACCCTCCCACTGTCTAGGTGTTCTTGAGCAAGGCATTTCGTCCTCCTACCTTCTGTAGTTGCACTGTGTCCATATCGACCATGTAAATATGAGGCGGGACAAGTTGCTGGACAAGTGAATCTTTGTACAATAACAATGCTCCTGTGTCTTGAGGTCAGTCATGATTTAACACAGCACAAATATGATGTCATTCACCAAAAACTCATAGTATGTCTGAGCTAGTGCTGATAAATTTGACTGCTTGAAAGTAAAACATTGAACCAAAATATTCTGATCAGCCTCTGAAATTCTGTAGATTTTACCGTCCGTGTCAGGTTAATGGAGTTTGGATGGCGTTTGGTCAAATATCTGTGGCTATGTGCAAGTTGTGTCTCATGTTTGGGTGAGAACAACACGTTCAAATTAGTTAGTTTGATACTAAAGCTGTGTTGATGTTTTGTTGCACCACAGGGGTATAGTATAGTATAGGGTTCTTCTTAACTTCTCATAAAGTCCATAAAGACATAAAGTCCAAAATACCCGAAGTGGCATTTTCACTTCCTGTTGCTGATAAGTAAAAAGCACTATTCTCAATGCAGTGATGATTACTGTGTTGTCGTCCGTGTCCACTTATCTGTGAACACTCTGCTATGCAATTGCAAAGAGGCTTTTGGCTAAAAATAGCTAACGTTAATCATCAAACAACAAAGCACTATGATTGGGTGACAACTACTGGTATACAACGTTAATCTACAGAAACTGACATTGCAATGTTTCCCACACATATGTTTTACTTGGGTTGTTTACTTACTTAAATTACACTACCACATGATAGTAAGCTGTTGTAAATGAGTAGTTGTTAATTGTTAAAAGTTATCTAATCTTATATCTTTGCTTGCCAACACTAAAAAGTTAGCATCTAATATCAAATTTAGTTAAGTGTGGTGCTTTGCTAGTCCTATAATGTTAACATCAGGTTAATATTAGTTTGTGTACTATTACTGGGCTTTGGCTATGTCGGACCTTAAGCAAGAAAAACCCATTAACCCACTCCTTCTCACCCTCCAATGCCAATCACTATTTTACGATGGTATTTTCACATACCATACTAAGGGTTAGGTGTAAGATTTAAGTTGTAATTTAAGCATTTTTATGCTACTTTTTAATTGGTGCAACCAGCAGTACCAGGCCATGTTGAAAAGGCTGTGTGAGGTTGTTGAATCAGTAGATCTTTTTGAGTACCATGGCCAGTTACCTGTTCTTTGGATTCTGTTGTATTCTGTTGTCTCTTGATATTTCACTATATATGTATATTGTATAGTTTCTGTTAAATACTATTGTATATTTTTTCTGCTAATTGCACAGCTATAATGTAATGATCAATTTGGCAGTCATGAAGGCCAGCTGTGCAGACATTTAAGTAACTCATAATTTAATGTGCGTGACGAAACAGAATAAAATGTCAGTTAGATCTACATTGTGAGATATTGGTCTGCGCTAACATACCAACAGAAGGACTCAATGGGAGATTGTTTCTGAATATTCCATTGAAAGTGGAAGTGCTATGAGATATTGACAAACTGACAGATATACATCAGGGTATTAGATAAGCTTTCATCAGATGTTATCAGTCAAAATTTTGTTTCTTGAGAAATAATGTTCACAAGTTCTTCAGTATGGTGTGTTAGTGACGGGATCTATTATTTGTTTTGTTGTCATTTTGGCCGTTGGTTATATCACAACTGGTATGTATGTCAGCTTTAAACGTTGTGGGATTGTGTCATGAGCAATGTCTCCCTCCACCCCCAGCCAGTCATCTGTGGCACAAGTACAGCTGACGCCCCGCTGTGGCCAGAATGTCCACACTCTTATACAAGTGATTTCAACAGCTCTTGACCAATCAGACAATTGCTGTGTTGCATCATCACAACTGCCGCTGTCTTCCCAATATCCTTCTCAATAGAGAAGGAGAATAATAGAGGGAACATCTTTGTACATCTGTGCAGGGTATTTCTTAACTCTCACCTTGTCATTTGGAATTAAAATGTTAAAGACTGTAAGCGTTGCTGCTCTTAGTGTTCAAGTCCAATTTAAAACATTTTAGGAATTCTTTAGTTGGTTTTGGTGTTTGGTTAGTCATGATGTTAGATTGATAAGTCGTTGTGCCTGTGCTCTTGGCCCAATTCCTTGAGGGTACCAAACTGCGTTACATACCGACCTGAAAAGGAACAAATCTGTTGAGCAATTTCTTTAAATTGTCTTGGATTTAGTCCTAAATAAATCAAAATTAAACTTCTATAGTAAAATTCAAAATGATATTTGTAGATTTTAAAGGTTCTAGGCTGTAAATGGCTGGCTAAAAATATATGCTTGTTTCCACTCACACATATATACCACATAGATATTCACTGGGTACATTACACACAGTAAATGTTGAGTACAGTGATGGACGTAGATGTTTCATCAGTCCACACTCTCCTCTATCCTTTTAACGATCCATTCCAGACTACTGGTCATCAAGAATTGATGTTTTGCAGACTCCTAGCTGCTGTCCATCTCTCAGACTTACTGTAACACAGACAGTTGGCCTGAAATAGTTCCGGCAGTCTGCTGTCTCCAAATCTAGTTTGTTATATATGTTTGTATGTGTTTTGTATCAGTTCCTCTTTAAAATAACCATTTAACTATTAGTGAAGTGTATTTGCCAATCGAAAAAGGTTTCACTACGTTGAATGATAGCTATGTTGGAGGTTGTACCTGTTTTTGTGCTTAACATTGAGTATTAATAAAAGAAGACGCAAAAAAGGTCAAAGTGTAGCTTCAAACTAACTTCTGTACTTAGTTCAAACTAAGAGAACGAATACATGGAAAAACTGTATGGAATATTGTGACCAAAAGAGGCCGTATGGTTACAATTAGGCTCATGAAACTGCTGAGTAAAGGTTTTTAGGAATGTCTTGGTCATGGTTATAGTCATGCATTTCCATTAGGTTTGTCTGCATATTTGCTCCCTGAAAAACAAAGTTCACCCAAAAACGATAATGCAGTCATTATCTACTCACCATCATCCCAATGAAAATTCATGTCAAGTTTATAGTCCACAAAGCGTTTCTTGAGCTTTACAACAAAACAACATTGAAGCATTCTCCTAACAACTGAAAGTAGAATGCTTCAACACTTTTTTGTTGTAAAGCTCAAGAAATGTTTTGTGCACCACAAAATTTTAGCAGACTTTCAATCAGTGCGAGGCTGAGTAGAAAATGACTGAATGTTCGATTTTGTGTGAACTATACTAAGCTAAGCTACCATCACCATTGGCTACGACACTTCCTGCAGCTGCTTTAATGATAACATAACTGGGATCTGAACAGTGCAGTAAGAGGCCAAAGAAATCGAATGCAGGTGCAGTTTTTAGTGATATCTCTGCTGCAGACAAATGTTGCTTTATTGGTGCACACACAGCACGCTACAGTGGCCCATCAGCCTCCTGAGCTGTCAGTGTGCGGTCAGAACAGCACTCCTACTAACCTTCTCGTCCTGCAGCCACTTCTGCTTTGAGTCTTGTCTTCCTCTGTAGCCAATTCTGTTCTCACATTGTCAGCTGCTGAAGGGATCATCACAACTCCGATCAGAGTCTGTGTGAGCCACATTCTCATCCATCTCTCTATCCCTTTTTCTTTTCCTGCCTCCATCCATCTCTCCCTGCAGCACTGAAGAGCCCGGCAGCCTTTCACGAACAGCGGAGGAGTCTTGAGCGAGCAAGGGTGAGCATCTCAAAATACGGTGGTTTTCCTCCTTTCTCTGTGGACTTGCTTTGTTGAAGCTACGTGGGGCAACATCTTTACAGTCTGTTGAAACGACATAGATTACAAAGCACTTTATGATATTGAATTTTGCAGTCAGGATAAGCACTTACATGTTTACAGGAAATAACAAATCGAACTGTAGGTGCCAGTCAAACAGTAGTGCTCTTCAGGGAAGGAGCTGCATAAACCAACTAGGTTGCACAGCATGATTAGCAAGTTGTTTCGCAAGAAGTTCAGATCTACTTCTCATTTTTCACAATGAAACCAATTTAATCTATGCTTTTAGTCGTAGCATAGTTAGCATTACCAACAACAACTGTCTGCTAAACAAACAAAAAAAACTAAAACTAAACTAAAATAAGAGTAATGTCACACTTTGGGACACACTGTTAAAAGTGTCTCTGATAAGTAATGGTGCTGAAAAACTACAGCAACTAAGACGATATGCAGTCTACAAGGGTAACAGGTGTCCATTAAGGACTCTACACTCGATGTTTCTTGTCCTTTGGCTCATGATCCTCTTTTCTTACATCTCCCCCGCTTCCATTCTGTGTTTCCCCCAGACTGAGGACTATCTGAAGAGGAAGATCCGGAGTCGTCCTGAGCGCTCAGAGCTGGTCAGGATGCATATTCTGGAGGGTGAGTTTTTACCTAAAAGCGGAACTGCACTTTAAGACTCATGGGATCTTCCTTAGTGATATCAAAAGTTAACAATGAACGGCTCAATTTTCCTGAAATACATGACACTTGATTAAAAAAGGAAGTATACAGTAAACAAAACGGAACCAGTTCTGTGTGATAAGGTTACGGTCTAGGTCTTGGTTCATATTTCTAAGTACAACTTCAACTAAATTCTTAGAATTTGACATAATTGAAAATGACATTGAACACATAGACAGCCTCGTGACATTGAAATGAGGCTCTTCCCACGTTCAGTCATGAGGTGGCACGTTGGTCTGTCAGTGAATGTCAGCTTGACTTGATGATGTCCCTTTATTAATGTTAATTTTAAACCAGTAGCTGCTGTTGTCTTAGTTTGGATTAAATTGAGCTTGGCTCTAAAGGGCCCTAAAAACTCTGTATTAATGATCATCAGAAATTCAACTCCCTATTTTCACAGATCTTTTGCACACAGAGCATGTACCTGGTGTTATCTTGTTTGAGCTGTAGATTAAATTGAATCACTCGATGAATAAATTTGCATGCACGCTATTTCGCCTGTTGTGTCCACGGCAGAAACGTCGGCAGAGCCGTCCCTGCAGGCCAAGCAGCTGCAGCTGAAGAGAGCGCGACTGGCCGATGACCTCAACGACAAGATCTCCCACAGACCGGGTCCCATCGAACTGGTTCACAAGAACATCCTGTCCGTCAGCATCCCTGTGCACTCCCCATTGGGTAACTACGCACGCACGCACGCACGCACTTGTACAACATCCACATACACACCTGCAGGATTTCATGGAGATTTTAAATAAAACACTGGACTCTAGAAGGTGCTTTTGGAGTAAAGCCTCAAGATTATTTTGACATAAATGTTATGATTACAATTGTTGAAAAGTATCATTTTTGGATTCAAATTTTCATTTTGAAAAAACTGTTAGAATCATGATGATGTAACAGCATCCTCTGCAGCATTACAGTACTTTGTCATTAGGCTGTTTTGTCGCACATTTTTACTGTTATGCATCATAGCTGCTTGCGATTTGGATATTGCACTTTAATTGCATAATATTGATGTTTGAATTGCATTTCGATTAATTAAACAGCCCCAGTTAGACCACAATACATATCTTCAATTCGCCCTAGGATGGGTGCTTGCTAAATTTTTCTGGAGCCATTTAGCTCAGGGATAAGTGCAGGAGTCAAGTTAAAACATGTTCACCTCTATTATTGAGCTACTCTCATACCTCCGCCTTTGTGTGCAGTTGCACCGCCTCTAAAATCTGACTTCCGTTCAGTCGGAACACACCTTTAGCTTTGTAATTACAACATCCAGGTATCTACACACTCTTGTAATGCTGTCTATTCAGGGTTAGTGTGCACACACACACACGCTAACTACAGGTTTCATCATCCTAGCAGATGTGATATGGATGTGAAAAACTACACAACACACAGCCTTTGACTAACTGTGTTACAGAAATGACACAACAGCTACATTTGGACATAGTCCTGTTTTGAAACATGGTACAGTGTTGTATAACTTCTCTAAAATTAGTCATCACTGTTAAGCAATCCATTAAACACACAGTCGTCACTGTGTTCGACTGTCTTGCACTCACACAAAATCCCAAATTCAGGAGCCATGTTCACTGTTTTACTGGCCACAGATGTCCATTACAGGCCACAGTGAGATTGTTTCTTTTAATCTGAAAATATCTGCTCTCTGTCACAGATTCTCCAAAGGGAGCCGGGGGAGAGAGCTCATCTTTAGACGAAGACAGCAGTGATGCTCTGTCACCAGACCAGCCAACCAATCACGACTCTCCTCTCAGTGCCGTCCCTCAGCTGTCCCCGTCTGATGTTCACAGCCAGAACGGAGACATGTCCCCCAGACAGGTATCAATACAGGATGTCATTTAAATCAAATCACTGAGAGTGGAGAGAGGGTCACTTGAACTTAATCAACCAAACAAAATTCAAATGAGATTTTATCGTGAAATTAACCAGAGTAATATCTTCTCAGTTCATTACGCAGTC
>OMLP01003685.1:5314-30607 GCA_900302685.1 Spondyliosoma cantharus | reverse complement strand
CTGATGTTTGTGTTGATCATGCCTTTCCCAGGACAGTGACCCTGATGTTTTATTAGGACAGTAAATGTCATCCTATCCGCCTTCCTGTAGCAACTCAGGCAGAGAGAATTGCACCTCATATGACTTTCTGACCCTCCTCCTCTCACATCCTGATATGGTCTTTATAGTACATTGATTACTGATTTTTTTTTTTTTTTTTTACAAAAAGGACCTTTAATGGATACCACTAATGTGAAATTAACATATTTGTTATATATTAACATACTATTTTAATGACAGACATTTAAGCTGTGTGTCAGCAGTTCTTCAGCCTGCTGTTCAGACATACGGTCTGCATATTACCATGTTTGCATTCAGTATAAATTGCTTTACACACCAAGTCAGCTGATTTATTTGAAATGAAATTGGGCCTCCAGAGGAATCATGCCAAGGCCTTTTAAAATGGTCAACTCAGCAACACATACACACGTACAACTACACAGTAACACACGTAAATGGATAGAAAAGCACAAAAAGTGTTTTTTGAACATAAAGCATGTAAACAGTTGCTAGTAGACATATACAATTAAAGGCTAGGACAAAAAAACACTTGGTTGAGGTTAGGAAAACACAAACATGTGGAGAAGTTGAACAGTGGTCTTTGGCCTGGCAGCTTTATTATTATTATTATTATTATTATTTTTCTTTCCTCTTTTCATTTTTTTTGTTGTTGCTGTTTGGTTAGATTTAGTAAAAAAAAACAAAAAAACTCTTTGTTAGGTTTAGGAAAAAGTTCTGTTGGTGTTAATTTATACTAATTAACAATGTTTTTTCTGGTCTTTTCACAAAGTTGCAGTGTTGTGACATTACAAACAATGCAGTGATGATCCCGGAGGGACATTTCTTGCTATGTTCCAGGAACAAACACCGACACGACAATATCACATGGTGCTATGAGACATTTAGAGATATCTGCATTCCAGAAACATGGCAACATTTCATTCTTGTGACTGGGCTGTTTATCGTGCATATTTAAATTATGCAAAAATAACCTCAACTGCAGCAAACTCACACAGATCTGTCTCGCATCCTCTCTGTTCACGTGACTCCTTTGTGTGACTCTCCTCCTCCTCCTCCTCTTTCTCCTCCTCTGCCTCCTCCTCTCCTTCCCTGCCTGTCCATCTGAATCCCCTCAACTTGCTAATGAGGGTAGGCCCATAACGCCTCCCCCCTTTATCAATGATAGATTACAGAGAGAACTTTAATCAATTTTAATAGTCAGAACTTGACTGATATTAAAAAGCTGATCTCTGTACCTATAGCACCCCTGAGAGCAGACCATTGACCATTTAACAGAGAAAGGGAGAGAAAAAATGTGGATGTGGAGACAGTTTCAAGGCATTTTCTATGTCTATCTCTCTCTCTCTTTCTCTGCCCTGACTCCACTGTGGGCCTTATATAAGGGAAGTTACATTAATCATAACCATAGGCAGCTCAGGACAGCCTCTGCACAGTAAGACCCTCAGAATGACCCTCCCTATGGGTATTATGTGCATGTCCCTGGCCGTAAAGACCCCAGGCCTCTTCAAAATGACCCCATTGGACATTTCAAACCTGTATGACCCCAGCATGTTCATTTTATGGTCACTAACTACAGTCATTCAGGTCCCATGTGCACCTTCTGTTTGCTTCTGGGATGTGGATGTTAAACTAATTCTAATCGGGCATGTCCAAGGCCGGTCTTTTTATGTTTGGCTGTAGTTCAATTTATTCAGCCGTGGCCCCTGGTGCTTCCAACAACCCCCCAGGATAGCACATTAATTAGATAAAGGCATGTCCAATGGCTGCTTTTTTTATGGCATCTTTAAGAATTAATAACAGGGCACCAATGTGTCATTGACTTTTTGGAATATTATGCAATTTTTCGCAGTGTTTCCAAGACAGGGAAGGTCAGAGACTCAATATGCCACAAGGGAAATCAACTGCTTCACTTGGTCAGAATGCTGAGGCATGTTTTGTGTATTAGTTACTGATTTTCTCATACACAAGCGGAATAGACAGGATTCTATTTTAAGCTTTTCTATATTTTTGTATTATGATTGCAACTAACTGATCGGTATTTAGAGCAGAAAGTTTGTGGCAGCATCAGGCCAACATCAGCTCTTATTTTTCAACAGGGTCCCTGAGGGAATGTCAAGGTAGTGGAGTTGTCGCTCCTTGCTTTGCTAAGTGGAGGACAGGAAATGTGAGACAGAGGAAAAGAGGCAGTGACACTAATGGGAAGGAAAAAGGGAGAGACAAGGGCAGACTGGGGGGGAGGAATGTGAGAACGAGAGGAGAGAGGCAGGGAGACTATCAAACACTGTCTACCTGCACGCTTCCCCGTGGCTACTCTGTGTCTGTGTCCGTCTGTGTGTCCTGTCCAAGCTGGCTGATGAGAGGAAAACAGTTTTTAAAATGGGATGACCGCGGACAGCCTGAAATAGCTCAATGCTAAGCAGTGAGCCCAAATTGGTCCCAACAAAGGCTGCAAAGTCTTATTGCTGCTTCCAAGCTCTACACTGGGTGGGAGTATTTTGTAAAGCTCTTGTGGGTGCAGCAGAAAGCAGCACTGGACAGCACAGTTGAGTAATTGTTTATCTAATTGCAAAGGGAATTCAAAATTAGCATTTTGGAGAGAAATACATATTTTCTTGAAGTAGTGTCAAGACAACAAGCGGTATAATTTCAGTGACCATTATCTCTGTCAGTGTACTGTACATACAGACGTGCTATTATTGTTCATAAAAGATGTAAACCAGTAACATAATTGTTTACCAAGGTTTATCAGCCAACAGCTGGTGTCGCGTTTTGTCACCATCATGCTGCCAGTTTGTAAAACAAAACGAAAGAAAGGTTGAGTTCTGCAGTCTGCTGCCATCATACTCTACTGCCCTAATGTTAGCTCACCAGCGTTAGCAATGCTATAATGCATAATAGCAAAGCTATAATGCAAAGAAAGGGGGGTGATGGAACGCCACATTTAGTGGCTGAAAATTATCAAAATCACCATTAAAGAAACACCACTCAAGAATTGTCGGAATACAGAGCTATTCAACACTAACTTTAATAAGAAAATAACACTTGTCGCAGCTTCAAAGCCAGCCTCAGATTTGTACTTGTAGCCCAAGCTCGGCTCTGGCTCTAGTGCGCATTCAAGCACTTCTTCCAATTAGCCTTTCCTGAGCTGTCTAAGCCCACACGTACCAAAACAATCTTTTTTTTCCTTTGTCTTCCTTCGCATCGTTTCAAGGATATTTCCCACGATCCACTGAAAACGACTCAAAACGCTGAAGTTCATATTCCAGGCCTATAGGTGGCGCTTGAAATTCACCAGAAATGGAGAAGAAGAGACGGAGCATGAGCATGAAGCTTGCGCGCTGCATACAAACAGACAGTAGACGGAGAAACCGAAAACAAGAAGAAGACGAAAATGTCTAGCGCAAGATAACCAGAATGGTTTGTGTGGACCGATAATGAGGTCGAACTGCTGCTGTGGCTCACACTCGACTACAAGGAGAGGAAGCTGCAAGAAACACCAACACAAGCACGTAGTCCGCCATTGTTGTTGTTGTTGTTATGAGACGTCGCGGGGTTCAGAGGTCGAAGGCTAGAGGTGGAGGGGTGGGGCGCTGGAGTCATCGATACGTCATCATCGAGGCTTCACTGTCCACACGAGAACACGAGGGCTGTGTTTTTGGATTTTTCCACCCTGAGACCCTGAGTTTCAAAAAAGTGCGTTTACAGGATCCATGTGGACGATCGGCCAAAACGATGCAATACATGTGCGTTTCCACTAAAGAGCGTTTTCGTCTGGACGGGGTCTAAAGCTCCTGTCCCTGTGTTTTTTTTCCTGGATGTTTGCACAGTAGCCTTCTCAACCAAGTTACACTGTGCAGGAGGAAATGTTTGGGTTGCTGGGAGTTTGAATTAAGGTAAAAAAATAGTCCCATAATGTTGCTTTAACATGAAAACGTTTATTGAACTGGTCCCTCTCAGGATGTGCTGATGGGCTCACTGAGGCCCTGATCCTGCTGCTGCAGTCAGCTCCACAAGAGCTGTCCAAGGCACTGAACCAGCTGGTATTATTTGGCGGCAGCAGGAGGTTGGTGAGTCATTTCCGAGGCAGCTTTTGCCAAAATATCATGTTCTTATGTAGTACTTTTAGAAGGATGCCAGCATTATCATTATTCTGTTGCACTGTAGCCATTCAGTCAAGATAATGATACCCACTTTGAGTGCATCCTTTACTTCTTGTCTTTCCTCTGCACTTCACTTCGCTCTGTTTACAGCTCTGGATGCACTTTTCTTTCTTTCCAAAATGTTCTATTACTGACACTAACAACACATGAGAAGGCACTGTGGGATTAACAGCGTTTCCAGCTGTAGTCAATTTATGTGAGGCGAGAGGAGGTTGCTGTATACGCGTAAGGGTGAAGCCCAGAGCCAGCAGCTAAGCTTTACATAAATATAGTTATACATCAGAACTGGAAATGTAAAAAAGAGTAAAAACACAAAGCAGATGAGTTACAGTGGGCTGCTTCATCTAAAACCCAAAGACAAATGAAAGTCGCTTCAAACTAATTTTCAAAGTTGGCTGTTAAATGAACAGCAGCACAAACACCAGCTCAGCGACAAGACTGGATAACTATAAAAATGAACCTCTGGACAGGAGCTGGTTTTCATAGTTTTATGCTAAGACCCTCAATACCAAATATGTGAAATCATATTGTTGGTGGATAAGGATCTGGTTTTGACAGTTTTGCTTGGAATAACATATCTAGCAGCCCAGTCACCAGGATAAACTGCTGGTTCTGCAAACCACTGATATGTTGACATGTGTAAGTTTCATAGGCTACATACCAAATTCACATTCCAACAAAACATATCATATCATGTTCACATTACACGTTCATGACCTGACTTTAATATTTGCAGGTGGGGATGATGGTGGTGAAGTTACATGCAAGAAGGCTGTCAAGCCAGCAACCAAAGTCCAAGACTGCATTTCAACTTTTGTATGACGTGTTGTTTGTGTTTAAAAAAAAATGATAATTTAGACGGGAAGTCAGGACCTATGCAGCTGTGTTTGCAGCTAGACGTCGCAGTCCTACGGTGTTTGTGCGAACAAAAAAGCACATATTCTTGACTAAAGGGCCGAAACTTCCCCTGCTGTGTTTGTGACAACCATAACAGGTATTTTAAGACAAAGCAGGATATTTTTCTGATCTAACCAAGGTGGCTTTGTGCCTAAACCTAAAGAGTGGAGGCTGTTGCAGCAGGCTATTGGTGTTTTTCTTTTAAATGGCAATCACACAAGGATGAATTATTGTGTCGACATGCTTATAACTGTAGGTTTTTAAACTCAAAGTGATATGTTAATTAAAGACTGCACTGAATCCATTGTAACAATCTCACCGTGTCCACGTAATTTCATTTTTCCTCCCTTTGCCTCGTCCTTCCCCTGTCTCTCGCCTTGATTGCATTGCCCTCTCTCTGTCCCACTTTTTCCTCTCCTTTTCAAAAAGACTTCCTCCTCCACTTTGATCCTGCATTTGCGGCCTTTGTGTTCTTCCACTTAAAACCCAGCGGCTCACTGAAACCTGCCTCTTCTTAAGTCATACTCTCAATTCCACAATGAAAAAAGGTGTGCTCGCCTCCCTCCTGAGGGAAGTTGAAAGGTCAACAATGGCAAAAACACAGCACCGCAGGTAACAGTAAAGACCCTGTGTTTTCATCAAGGGCACTTCAGGATGGGGAAGTAGTTAGGGTAGATTTTTACACTGCTGCATGACATAAATCATCTTCCATCTTTGTGTTTTTGTGTATTTGTTGAGTTTTCTGAACCCCTCTCTGGTCACATTTACCAGAGAGGACCTTTCAAACATTGGACCATCATCTGCTTAAACTTTTTCAGCTGTTTTCATTGAACTGGAAAGTTTTAAGAAGATTCTTGCTGGAGGTGGAGCAGCTCTCCAAGGGATCTCCCAGAGAGGCAGACGGAGGAGACGCGGGCAGGCGGCACCTGCTTGTACATAAATTAAAGTTGGTGTACAGATTGTGACAGTGTTGGAGAAGTAGCGAGGCCCTCATTTGGAGACTCTTTCCATAAACTGTAAACCTTGTTATTCTCTGAGGGAGTTTTCCTCGTTTGTTCAGGTCGGTGTTTACATCCCACCTCAAGCCTGTGGAATGGAGGCATTACAACAGCCGGCTAACCAGATAACAGACGGGGAGAAGAAATAAATACAAATTCTTCTTCTTCATTCTTGGGGATTTCAGAAGAGCAAATCTCACCCACGAACTACCAAAATATAAACAGCATATGAAGTGTCCCACCAGGGACACCAACACATTGGACCATCGCGATACAGTTTTAAAGGACGCTTACCGCTCTGTTCCCCCATGCATCCTTAGGACTCTCTGATTACTGTCTGCTCCATCTCAGCCCGACCTACCGTTAGAAATAAAAAATGTCTTAGCCTGTAGTGAGGACCATGAAGAAATGGAGGGATGAGTGTAAACTGGCTGGATGAGTTAGAGGCTTGCTTGACTGCACTGATTGGAGTGTTATTGAAGCTGCAGCCTCAGACTTAGATGAACTCACTGACGCTGTGACATCTCACATCAGGTTTTGCGAGGATATGTGTGTGCAGACCAAGACCTTCTGCACATACAACAACAGTAAACCCTGAGGCCTACAGCGGCGGGGACCAGGCCCTGTACAAGCAAGCAAGAATCTCACAGACAAAAGAGATCATGGTAGCTAAGAACGGCTACACTGAGAAGCTAGGAAGCAGCTCGTGGTAGCTTGTAGTGCTAGCAACATGCCGATGCAGAAAATGGTCCAAACCCTAAGGACAAAACACCCAGAAATTAACAGAGTAATGTAGTTTATGCTGTTCAGACAGGACTGCACAGATTTGGACTTTGGGGAGACAAAACAACCTCTCCATAAACCAACACAGGAGGGTGAAGACTCCACTTACATCTGAAGGAGACGCATCATTCCTTTGAGGGCAACAATGTGAACATCTTGGCCAGAGGAGACGGATGGTTTGAAAGAAGAGTAAAGGAATCCGTCTATGTCAAACTGGAACAACCGTCTTTGAACAGAGGAGGTGGCCTACGACACTACCTATACTGAGTACTGAGTTCCCTCCCCAGAAAGCTTACCAACCATTCACACCTGGGCTCACCTAGCCTTAGCAACCCACGTGAAGGCCAGTTGGGCAACTATGAAACTCAGAGCTAACATGTGTCCATAACGACTCTATAAGGACACTCCCACACAGAGTTTAAAAGCCTGCAACTCCCCTCCAGTTAGTTAGTAGACTGAAGAAGCCTCTTGGATGAGAGATGAAACATGTCCAGTTTCCTACAATATTGCATTCAGAAGTAAATTATTTTTCCATTTTTGGACAATTTACCAGTGATCTCTAGTTTGGTAGGAAATGTTTGCAAGCCCAGTTTTTCATCTGATTCCATCCCTGTACAAGGTTAGCGCTGTGTTGTATAGCTCCACGTACTCAGACCACAACATTATCACTACTCCATGTTTGCTTCAGACACACGATGTCTGATGTTGAAAGAGCAAAATCTGTGGTGTTCACGTGGGCGCCAACTGCTTCTTAGTCCTACCACCGCAGTCAAAAGCACTTCCCCTCTGCCGCCCTAACCTCATTGAAATAACTGGAGGGGGCGAGTTATGCATTGGAAAATATTTTTTATACGCTTTCCTTCCAAGTTTGAGGTGAGAGGATGTCTGTGTTTCAGGTATGGACCTGGAAGCAGGTGTAAAAATCCTGAGCCCTGTGCTCACTCACTGTATCAGGCAACCTGCTCTGTAGCTGTAGACGCTGCACAGAAGTGGATTAATTTAAGAATTGTTTTGGTTTGTACATAAGCTTCGGAGTTGTTGTAATTTTAGAACTGAAGACAAACACTCGCTCACTGTTCAACCTCTTTACCATTTGATGGATATGAATCCATCTAAGAGGACTGATGGCTGCCCTGCACCTTCAGTGGGCTCATGCTGATGCTGCTGCTGCTGCTGATGATGATGATGTCATGGGCTGTATCCTACAGTATGAAAATGTTTTAAATATTTAAGGAGTGTAAAAATACAGGTGCTACAAACAGCTCAATAAAATAAATCCACTTGACATCCTGTAGATTAAACTTTAATGGCTGTGAGTGAAAGAGAAAGAGATGTTGTGTGTCTGTGTGCGCGCACACTCGTGGCCCTGTGTGTGTATATGCCCGTGTTTGTGTGTGACTGTTTGTGAATCTGGTGGACACCCGGTGTATTAAACTTTCATGGCCGCTTGGTTTGAGCTGGTTCTTTCTCTCGCAGCATGTGAATGAGTGCATCGTTGTACGTATATGTGTGTATGGGTGCGTTCAAGTGCATAAGACAGAGGGGGCGAAGGCGAGCGTGTGTGTGTGTTGCGTGTGCTGCTATGAATATTTGATGTGCTACTCAGTATTCATGAGGCTGAAGGATAGAGAGTAGCAAAGAGAGAGAGAGAAAAGATAGAGAGGTAGGGGAAAAGGGAACAGTGGGAGATTTAAATCATCCGACAACAGCATATGGTTTCTATGGCCATAACGCTGTAGTCCTTAAATGTGATGATGGCCGCAATGGTGAGCCTGTCCGCCTCTCCAGCGCTGTGAAAAACAGTAAATACAGGATACAGCCAGGCACGAGAAGTCTGTTTTAACAGAGATTTTCACTATTTTTTATCAAGTGAGCATGTGACTTATTAATATAAGCCGGATGTCCACATTGGTGGGATTTTACTTATTTACTTATTGAGAACATTTGGAAAAATCTATTTAAAACAGGATGTGGCAGACTGCAACTGAAATAATTTTTGGAAATGTGTAAATAAATGATGACTCAGCATGATCTGCCTAATGAATGATTCAGTCTCATTACACAACACTTCAGTGGTGGCTCAGGACTTGCAGTCTTATCTCAGTGAGTCATCTCTCTTTTACTGGACTGTGTCTTAGGTTAGAACTAGCAGCATTGATGTTGGTACGCTACAAAAAGCATACAGCATATGTTGTCTTTCCTGACTAACTACACACTTTAATGTTTAAAATTTGTGGAGTTACCCTTTAATGGCTCAGAGCAGGTCCATTTAAGTGTACCGTGATTAAAGCAGCAGTGATAGTCAGCACGTCTGTTATATGATCTATTTCCAGAATTAATAAACTATGATGTGATCATTAGGGCTGCAACGATTCGTGGATGTAATCGATTACGTCGACAGTAAAAAAAACGTTGACGCGTCATATTTATTATTGTTATTATTATTATTATTTTTTTTTATTTTTTTTTAAAGATTTGAGCTGGAGCAAATCACTTTAGTACTGCTACTACAATGCACACCACAATGTGGCGTAGAAGAAGCTGGTTCCACTGAAGAAGCAGCAGCAGAAGAAGAATATGAGCGGATGATGAATGAGTGATAGCGGAGAGCAGGAAAGCGAGAACAAAAACGGCCAAAGTTTGGGAACATTTTGAAAATAAAACTGCGAAACATTTGACGTGCAAACTTTGTCAAACACAGCTGTCGTTTCATGGCAGCACTACAGCCATGAGCACCTGAAACGTAACCTGGAGCTACGGTGGCATGTACGCCAGACGGGCGGGTTCACGAGTTGAACTGATTGTTATGTTATATTGTGAAGTTATTTGTCTTAGTTATCAGTGAGTTTTAGCCATAGCTATCTGTTTTGTAGTGGTTTGCAGCATATCATCGCTGTCGGGCGGAAACCTCCTATCTTCAATATATAATATCAAAGCCTAAACTGCGGTTGTTGTGAACTCGTGCTCCCCCCGTGTATCATCAGACAGTCATTGGTTAATAATGTGTACAGACGTGAAGGATGGCCATTAAAATCGATTATGAAAAAATAAGTCAAATTTGCAAATAAGAGGTTTCTGTCTGAAAGCAACGATATCAGTAATAATTCATGTGTAGGATATTAAATCAGTACAAAACAGTAATAATATAAATTGGATAAAACACTGAATGGTAAACCTCCACTTAATGCAATGATTTATAACATCATAATAATTCATTTGTAAGATATGTAATCAATTAAAAACTATAATAATTAGTATTAGTATTAATAATCATGACTAATCGACTAATCAAAACCATAATTGATAGATTAGTCGACAACCAAGATCATCGTTAGTTGCGGCCCTAGTCATGATATAATCTTATAATGAGTTTTAAGAGCTCAGAACTCATTCAGTCACTGATCTGCAGCTCCTGACTATCTGTTGTACTCTGTTCCTGTACCGTTTGGTGGCCGATCCGAACCAGACAGTGGCTGATGTGCAGTAAACAGACTGGGCAGACAGGCAGGTTGAACTTTCTAAGCTGGGACCCAGGCCATTTTGGGCCTCAGCTTGCCCCTTCAGGTTCAGCTTCACCTGCTGAATAAAGTTCAAATGTAGCTCATAAATTGGGCCAGACAGGAGGCAAATTGCCTGCAGTAGGTTCTTAAGTTCATTTCTGAAAAAATAAAATAATAAAATACTCTTTCAGAGGTAAGCAGCAGCTTCAAAATTGTCAAAGAATACAGATTACCCTGCACTAACTCAAGTGAAGTAGCTAACTATGAGCTGGCAAAGTGCTGATGGGCTTCGTGGTTCAGGCTAAAAACGTAAGTTTGGAAGTATATTCAAAGACACTCGTGAAAACAATCAAGTTTGACACAGTTAATGGTGAAGCAAACTAATTCAGTAACTAAACTTAAAATGATAAAGTCGAGACAATTTCAGGTCTAACAAACTACGTCTGCATCTATGCCAACAACTCGGTGTAGCTGAACTTAGACACAATTCTCTCTAATGCCAATATGCATGATAATGCTAATAATGTTTAAAATGTTGAATGTCTTAGTTTAGCTTATAGCATGCTAACATTTGCTAATTAGCTCAAGGTGAAGACAAAATTTAGAAAAGTCAGAGTTTGTTAGAATCACAATTAAGGGATCAACACAATTGTTACAATGTTTTGTTGTTACAAGACATTTCACTAATGTCAGCCTCACGTTGGCACTTAAGGAATGGAAATGCTAGCAGGATTTTAATACATCTTTCAGTCTGGACCAAAATCGTGGGGTGACTGATTAACTGACAGATGGACAGACAGACATTGTCATCCAACAGCAACCAGCGAGTCCTGTAAAAATACTCACATGGAGCATATTTTACTGCTTTCTAAACAGACCTTTAATTCCTGGGTTAAAAGAAATGCCTTGCTTAATAAGGTATGTGTTGTTACCGGGGCTGCCGGTGTCAAAACCCATTGTTCCTGAGTTGCTCAGCAAATTAACATCTTGAGATGGGCTCAAAGCGAGGCACACACGCCATGAAATAGGTAGCCGTATTGGATTTTACCTTGCTCCCTCAAACCTTTAAGAAACTCTTAAAGAGTTCTGCTTTAATGTAACTGCAGTAACTGTCACACTCACATTAGGGCTGCTGTCTGGTTTCATTATGCAGACAGGAAAGAGGAACCTCACATTCATTAAAGCGAGGCGTTCACACAGTTTGGGAGTGAACAAACCCTGATACATCAGACTGTAAAGCTAGCTGCTGGTGCCTGCCACTAAAGACAGTATTATCTTGCAGCTTAGAGGAATTATATGGTTTATTTTCTTTCAATGATAGCCACATTTCACATCTTTTCATGCAAAAACTAACTTCAAAATACTATTTTGTTGAGTGTGCTGCTATAACGTAGCAACACACTCAACAAAATAAAACTATAAATATTTTTGACAGGAAGTTTAGCCATCTCCTGTTGTATTTGTGGCAACAAAAGCGGGTGTTTTTAAGGAGACATTTTTTCTGCCATGTTTGTGGGAGTCAGGCAATCTCTGGCCATGTTTGAACTTATCTGTAATTTTTCACAAACATGCTTAGTTTGTTCTGGCGATTGGGTTGAATTATATATCAGTGGCAGCCGTGGCCTACTGGTTAGGGCTTCGGGCTTGTAACCGAAGTGTTGCCGGTTCCATCCCCAACCAGTAGGAAAAATGTGGCCGGGGGGAGTGGTTGAGCACTGCTCTCCCATGCCCACATCCATGGCTGAAGTGCCCTTGAGCAAGGCACCTAAGCACCGCTGTATCAATGCAGCTCACTGCTCCAGGTTAGTGTGTGCTTCACCTCACTGTGTGTTCACTTATTCATGGATGGGATAAATGCAGAGACCAAATTCCTTGTGTGCGCAAGTATACTTGGCCTAGAAACCTGATTTTTTTACACTTACATTTTGTTTCAGATGGGGTGTTAAGGATTCAGGAGTTGAGTCCCTCAGCCTGAGGAAAGAAGATGCTCTGTAGTCAGCTGGTATGGCAGCAGATACAGTACCTCTCTTATTCTATACTATCCCTTGCCAGACAGCAGCAGGGTGAACAGGCTGTCGTTGAGGTGTTGTTGTCTTTTAGAATCCTTTGGACTGCAGACATGCGATCTTTGGTGTCCTGGCTCATATGAGTTGAATACAAAACAAATATCAATTTGTTGTGCTATGCTGGCATGGCATTGAGTTAAACTTAGTATAACTTAATAATAAGACTCAGGTCAATGTTCTTGCTCAGTTATAAATAAATTATTTATAAGTTAATCAGTATGTCAAGAGTCTATATTTGGAGACTACTGTTTGCTCCTATGAAGCACAACTAATACACACACAAGTGCTTGGGTTCCCTGTAGCTTCATCTGCTGCTGTACAGCTATGTGAATATGGGAAGAGGCAGCATACATGAATGAAAACCAACAAATTAAATTTTAATGTTCCCTGTGGGGTGATTGAGTTACTGCAACAGTAAAATAAAAAGGGCTACAACAAAGGAAATTAATAGAATTCATATTAGAGCAAATTGCATGTGGGCAAACTACAGTAAATTTGCACAGCAAGCGTATATGAGGAACATTTCTATTATACAAACACACTGTCAGCAAAATAATAATACACATAAAAAAAATTTAAAAAAAATGATTCTGTGACTGAGGACACTAGGCGGTCATAATCACTAAATTAAGCCCAACTGAGTGAATCAAACGATGCAAAGTGGAGATCATCGCCCCGAGGAGCAGCCTGCACATCATCCTCCTTACACAGCTACTTAACAAAAACATTCATCTTTTGGCACAAGAGTATTAACTTGGAAAGTTCATTACAAGTAATTTACAATATTTTGCCACCATGCTAATTTAACAAGCCTGTAACCATACAAACACTCCGTGGCTTCACTGTGATGGACTGATGTTTGGGTCTTTGTGTTATTCCTAATCAGTGAAAAGGTGAGCTCACTTATTCTGCAGTGTACCTGCCAGACAAGATGTGGGGAACACTGGGCACCAGTCTTCAGAACCAGACTGGCAGTGATTGGTCTAGTGTTCCGTTTGTGGAGATGCACAAATCGCTGTGTGTTGGTCCCAAAACAACTTACCTGCATTGTTTGCCCTTATGTCTGTGCTGCGACACTTGCTCCTCTTTCTCCTCTGTGATTGTGTCGTGCTGAGATGATGCAGGGCTGAGCGCAGGGGACTTCTCCAGTATGAAGGCTCATACAGGCAAAGGCTCTCAGTAAGCCATCAAATACTTTTTTTCAACGCAGCAGTGCCTACCAAAATCTTTGATAATTCCAATGCAGTTGTGTTATTTGGTGCCTTATCGTGAGACAGGTGGAATGAGATACTGTTACTATAAATTAGCAAATTATCAAGTTATTTAGTGGGAAGTGGTGTTTATGCCACTTTAACTGTTCTAAAAACAGTGGGAGGGCAACAATAATTACAAACTGTGATTTTTAAATGACAGTTGTTCAATATATTCTCTGCTAATTCTGCTAAAATATCACATTAAATAATGCTAATATCATCTTTCATTTTACTTTGTTTCTCTTTTTCCTCCCTCTGCCCTTCACTCCTTCCTTCTTTTCATTTTGTCACGTCCTTCCTTGCTTTACCATAAAAACAGAAACAGAGCGCATGACAAGTCGGGTTTGCAATCCCTGGTTACCTTCACTCATTTTAGTATCTTGTCACGGTGATTGGATCGGCTCTTCATACAAATAGAAAAAAATTCCACAGACAGAAAAAAGTCCACCATTTTCAGGCTCTTACTCCAGTGCCCAACCATTCACATGCATTTTTTTCTATTGAATTCGCAGTATGAAACACATCAGTGACTAACTGCCTAGGTTCTATTTTGGAGATACAGAGTGAAAGGCCACGAAGATCTCCATCTGTGCTGCAGTGGTAGTAGCACAAAGTTATTTTCTGTGCTTGATAGGGTCATAGAGGTCATTCAAGGTCACTCAGGTCTGCTGACCACTTGCTTTTGGTTGAAGTTTGAAGCACCGGGGAGATCGTGCTTCGGCAGTTGCGGCCCCTAAACTCTGAAATGAGTTGCCTCTTCATGTTAGACTGAACTCTACACTGCCTGCTTTTAAATCATGTCTCAAAACTAATTTTTGTGCTGGAGTTCCGTGCTCCACTTCTCTAATGCTCATGATTGATGATTTAATTACGTAATACCTTACTTTCATCATGGACATCTCATTATCAAGTTATTAATTTCAAAATGTGCCAGGATGCTTGACTTCACTGAAGATGGACTTCAGAAGAAGCATGATGGGCACACCACCCGAACCCCCTATCGCTCAGGTAAATGTTAATCTTTGAGAAGATCATAAAAATCCACATAAATAGCTTCTATATTTTCTAGAGGAAAAGGGCATGCTACATAGTAGCTGTGGTTGGCTAAGCCTGGCCTGGCATACTGCAAAATAAATTAGTTTCATACTGCGTACTACTGTGAAAATCTGTATGTAGCATGTACTCTTACTGATAATTATGTGTTTTTGGTTTTTGTTGTAGGCAGTTCTAAATACAGCCATAATTTACTTTGTTGAACAGATACAAATAATGGTTTATCAGCCAACTTCTAACCAGAGGATTTTTATTTTGCTGGTTGGGAAGCTGATTAATCTATATAAATTAAAATATATTTTCAGCCATCTTTAAAATATAAACATATTTTATTCCTAATAAAATTTTGGAATGTCCACTGTGACTCAAATATGTGACACTGGTTTATTAAGTAGTAGTATTAACTGAAATGCTGCGCTATTCACAAGCAGGGAATGTAATATAATGGACCACCTCTAATCGGTTCCCTATGCTTGATTCAAACTATTAACTGAAAGTGTAGCTCTGGCTATATCTGTTTTTCTTGTGATTCTGATACAACGGCGTATGAGCTGTAGTTTTCCTGGTAAACACAACCACTTCTTTGGCCTCCTTCCTGGTCTTCTACTGCTCCTTTTGGGGTTTTGCTGGTCTTTGCTGCCGGAATGTCTCTTGGTTAGGCAGACCTGACACGGCAGGTATCCGCAGGGCAGGCTGTGCCACTCGTCTGCCATTCGCTCTGCCTAACCCACTGACACTGCTGCTGGGACAGCTGAAAATGTTGGCGTGTTTACTGGGGAAACTACAGATCATTACTGGCCTCATCAGCTCTGCTGCTGGCTGTTTGTTTTACGAACCAACTGCAAGAAAAACAGACACAACCTACCAATACCAGAAATCCTCTATGTTGACATCTTTTCTATTTTAAAATTGCTGGGCACTTCCTGTTTTACACTAAGTTAATAAAACATTGCACCAAATATTTGATCAACAATATGATCGAGGGCCATAACGTTTCCAGCTTAAGAATAGATTGATTGATCTGCCATTTTTTATGTTGTTTACTGTTTATTTTAGGTAAGTCTGCTGATCTTAGCATTAGCATGTTGTTCAGCTAAGGCTGCTGATTCCTATAGTCTGAGATGATGTTAGATTTATGTTGTAATACTGAGGGATAGTCAAGAGAAACTATTACCAACACTTTCTTACTAGTTCCTCTTACAACAAAAACATGAAAAGCTTATGTGCTGCGTGTGAGAATGCATCTAATCAGCTAGCTACTCCACAGCCAGCAGGTTGTTTCCTGAGCTTGACCCAGACAACCCACTAGACATAGAAGAAGGAACATCAAAATGCATGATGCATTCACCATTGATATAATCATTAATACAGACTCTTAAAGCAACATTATTTAGAATGTGTCATGTAAGTGCAAACTACTCTGTCATAGCAATGTTGCGTGTTGAAAACTTTGAAAAGGTATTTTGACTAAATTGCTGTGATTATACCCTCTCACTGAAGTGCAGAAACAAGTGATGGGGGCAGAGTGGCTGAGACAGGGACACCGTTCACCTTATTGCAGGACACTGTTCCATCAAAAGGATTCTATTTCTGTTTTTTTTTCAGGTAAAAAAGTCACATAATGTTGCTTTGATATCATCCATTTAAACTCCTGTACATTATGGTTCACAGCGAAATACTCTGTACAATTATTGTCAATTATTTCCCACCCTGTCACATAGAAAGATTGTTTAACTACTGTCCCTCGTGTGAAGTTCCAGGGTAAACACACCATGATTACTGAGACTGGGCTTTCGACTCTGGAGCGGTTTGAGTCTTTTTTTAATTAACTGATTTTGACCTGAAATCAATTTGGCAGGCCACTGGAACTTGGCACCCTGATGTGTAAGTGCGAGTGTCTAGCAACACCACTCAGACTCAACAACTAATGACTGGCTTTTACCACCCAGGCGTGCACCCTCCCACACACACACACACACACACACACACACAGTACACCAACTGCTGAAGTGAAGTTGCCAACCCTGTCTATGTAGGCAAGAAAATGGACATTTAATTGTAGAGCAATCAAGGCTGAGAGCTTAATGGGATTTTTATAGCTTTCTATCGCTCAACCACTCTCCCTCTCTCTCTCCATGTGTTTCTTCCCTCCCTGTGCGTTATTTTTTCAAATCTTTTTTTTTTCATCCAACAGCTTCAAACATGTGAGAGTTGTGTTATGCTGCTGCTGAAATGCATTTCCCCCTCTCAACCTCCAAATTTCAATGTCCAATTTCAATGTTTCAAGTCCAATCAGCTGAAATCAAGGTCCACATTTGGCAATAAAAGCAGCATTTTCATCCCTTTGCTTGTTGGTTTTAGTTTTTTGTTCCTCTGCTCTGTGCGTCTTGTTGTTGTGCTGCCTGGAAATACAAAAAGCATAACTTTTTTTCAAATAAAGCTAATCTCTCCGGACACATGTGTTTGAAATTCAAAGCGGGTGAAAGAATAAAAGGAAATCAAGTCTTTTGTGTTTGCTTGCTGATAAACTGAACTCAAACTTCGACCAATCGAACACTAATAGACACTAGACATGTTTGTTTTAGATCTTTTGAAGGGGGACAGATACAGTTAATAATGCACAATTATGCAGAGCTTTTCAACTTTGCAAAGTGTTTTCTTGCATATAAACTCAGCATTCAGTAATACTTGACCTGAGCCCATCTATTGGGACCCAACAGGCCAAGTTAGCCCACTTTATATCGTAAGTTCTTTAATGTTGCAATTTGATTCTAGGTTCAATGTTATATTGTAATGCTCTGACACACTGTGCTCATGATCTTGTTAGATTTAGGCACACATATAAAATATTTCAGGGTTAGGGTTAGGAAAACATCATGGTTTGTCTTAAAACACCTGTTTCAGTTGCTACAAACACGCTGTAAAACTCCTGGGTCTCCTTAAAAACGTCCTGGAAAGTGGAAAGTGTGATCAGTCATCAAAGATATCCAGTGATTTTACACTTAAAATGTTCAAACGTAGCCTCTAACAGTGGTCATGATACATAACCCTAATCCTAACCCTAATTAGGTGATAAACGTAGTAAAGTAAAGTGCAAATCTCACAGTGCACAGTGGTTTGCAGAAACGTTAACTCCCAACTTCTTCCTGGCCACTGGGTTGCCAATAGAGGAGATGCCTTTGCCACAACTACAAATAAACAACGATGGTTGGATCGTAAATATAGTTCAATCATAAATGTCTTTGGTTGAGCTCATGGCAACAAAGACTTGACAATGATCAATGGAAAGACTACAATTGTATTTCAATCAACATATTTATTGATATTTGCACAATGAAGATAAGAAATATGAATAGTTTGGTGATTAGACCCTATCATGATGTCATCATGTTTTAAAGGGGCAGTAAAGCAGTGCATGGCACAGGGTCCCGTCTGATTGAGTCGAGACACTGGTGGTGGTCGTGACTGGGTGAAGAGAATGGCTGAGATCTGTGAAGAGGAGTGGGCTTCTGGTGAGCTCAGACGAGATGAATGAGGTGAAGGATGGTTGCCGCAGGACAGGACGAGGACAGATCTAAAGTATGGCAGCAAGACATGACTGGCTTCAGATTGGTTAAACTCAAAGAGTAAGGATCCGTCGTCATGAAGGAGGCGACCGAATCACCACCTGACTCTCCAGTTCCTCTCAACGCCACAGAGCACATTTTAGTACATTGTTTTGGTTGTCTAGCCAACAATTGCACTCCCTTAAGTTCAGTCTCCCTGTTCTGTGAGCTGTGTTCAGCAAAGAAAGACCCTCGAAAACTATTGTACACTACAAGCAAACAACAGACAGAAAATTGTAATGACGAGCTGGTGAATACAGCGGAGAAATGCAACTGCTAGTGTGATAAGACAGGAGAATAAACAGAGGGGTGGCTGCTGGGAGAGTAATGTTCTCAAGCCTGTGTAGTTTGGATTTATTCATTACATCCATTAGAACATCAGTCGCACACAAGAACAGTGTAGGCTGCTGTTCCCTGTGTGTGCAAATTGCACCTCGAATGCTTCAATCGTTCTTTAATCCTTCATCCCCCTAATTTGCCTCATCTTAGAAGTTCTTCAGATGCGGTGGAAAACCGCACAGTAATCAGCAATTCTCAGTTTGAGTTTCACAGTTCCTGAAACTGGTTGAAAAGGGTTTTTTGATTTTGGTTTCTCCAGGAACCATCTGTTGGTGGCAGGGGTCAAACCACGTCTCCTTGAAGCCTCGGGACTATTCTCACAGGACCAAATGACTTATATCTCTCTCTCACACACACACACACACACACACACACACACGTGCACAAGCGGGCACGCACACTCTCAGATACAGACTCTTCAAGTGGTAGAATTAAAAGACACTGCAAACAGCTCGCGATTCCCAGCACACACTTCTTCTACACATCACTGTGGCGACCACGATAACGGACAGTACATACTTCTCTCTCTCTCGCTCTCTCTCTTTTCTCTCTCAGATTAGAGTTGACTGAAATGAGATTCCCCCGGAAATCCAATCTAGCCGCCCTCATTCCATTCCAGCAAATCTCGACTGTCCATTAACGTGCACCTGTGTGGCCGTCTGAGAGTGGATGAGAGAGAGAAAAATCAAGCGAGTCAGTCACACAGAACCCCAACCCTGTAATTTCAACTGGTTCCAGCCAAGACTTCTTGAAGCATGAGCTTGGTCTGTAAATAATTTGAATTTTAATGTATTATTTTATTTTTCAGCCACAAATCACCATAAATATCATAGAGTGAATAGAGGACAGTAATGACAGGCCTGATCCTCCAGAGGCTTATTAGTGCGTACATTATAGAAAGCTATCTCTGTAACACAATAGAAGGCTTTATTTACTGTTCTGCTGATCAATAGGAAGTCGAACCTTGTGAAAATTACCTAGAATCTGTATTTTAGCAAATATAATAACATTGCATTTTCCTCAAAACTTTCTTTCACTTAATGCTCATATGAAACTCAATTAGCCTTTCCGTTTAGCTCTCATGTCCTCTGCTCCCAGGACATCATGAGCACACAGCACGTCAGCGTTATGTGCAGGCTCAAATGAAAGGAAGTTTAAAAAAAACCAAAAAAAAACCAGAATTAAATCCAGTTGAATAGAGATGGATAGAAAAGCTACATCCTTGAAAGTTGCTTTTATCAGAAACTGACAAATCTCACAGAATCGTGAGTCTTATCTTGTGCGATTCTGAATTGATCGATTCAGCTGTGAGGGCACCGTGCAGCACCCGGGTTGTTCTTCTTCTTTTGGATTTAATGACTAAATAGCATATGCTTTTCAATGCTGCCAAAAATCCCCACCTTACTACGTTATTACTGAGCTGAAGAGAGAGGAGGTGAGAGATGGCAGAGAAAGGTTTTCCAAAGAAAGAAAGAAAGAGAGTCGGCAGACGAACTACTTGCCCAGGTGTGTAAGTCACTCCGAAGCCTTTCTGTCTCAGAGGACTTAGAATGATCCGCTTGTACTTTGGATTGTAATGTATTAGAATTGCCTCTATTTTCTGCTTGTCGATCCTTTTTCTTTTGGCTTTAAAAACAGAGCAGAACGATTTCTGCATGTCTAACTCTTAATAACAGATGTGTAATTCCCCACCCTTTTGCACATTTTAGCACATTTGAATTACCACTCTTCAGCTCATTGAGGGAAGTATGTAAATTAAATCTTTAAAGAATAAAGACTGACAGTAACACCTCCAAATGACTCCGTGATACAGTTTGACAGACGAGTGACCTGTCTGACTACTTGATGTGATCATTTAAAGAGAAAATCTTACAGAAATGCTGAAACGTCGTCCGCCTTGAATGCATTTTGAGTTACAGCAGATACACCTCTTCATTGAAACAATCTGCCTGTACCACACTGTTCAATGTTAATGAACATTTCTTTTTCAGCTGTTTTGTCGGCCATGGGTATATCTCCTCATGTTACTGAATGTGATATGATATATTATATTTAGGGCTGTCAAAGTTAACGCACTAATAACACATTAACACAAATTCTTAACACAATTTATTTCTTTGATGCGCAATTAACAAATACATGATATGACCCTCGGCCCGCTCCGTAGTTTGGGAAATCAGGAAGTGGTGCAGCAGTGACGTTGTGGATGGCAGCAGGAACAAAACTCCTTGAGCAGAAATGGATAAAGAAAAGCGTCTTTTGAATGCAAGTTCAGCCTCAAAGCCCTGCCAGATGGTTCTCTCCACAAGAACTAAGTTATCTGCATTTACTATCAATGTGAACTGAGTTACCACCGGAGCACGTTGAGTATCAAATACCACTTAATGGCCAAGCACACAGCTGATGGAGAGCGCCCTCGTCAAAGGCAGATCACGCTGTGTAGAGACGCCTGAACAACTCTACATGAGATAAACTTTCTAAATGGGTGGCTGCAGCATGCAGGCTGATTAACATTGTTTAGTTAACCGTTACAAGTGTAATGTTGGACACTACATTGTGTCAGTATTACTAAGGAATATTTCATCATATTATCAACAGATTTGAAAAAGTGAAAAAGGTTAGAAATGAAGATCAGAGTAATGTCGACGGTTCTGGGTGCTGTTAACTGGTGACGATGGCAACATGATAATACTGTGGGTTGTGTGTATGTCACCTTGGCTTGAACAGATATAAACACTTTAATATATCTTCCCTTCCAGCCATCTCCCTTGATATCTCTTCCTCACTCGCTCCTTCTGTTAATTTAAAGCTGACTTTACGCAACTCCTCATGATGTCGGGAAGTAAAAATGGATAGGAAAAGAGGTGGAGAGGAAAGGGAGCATTGTTTCTGATCTATTCCCTGTGTTAACACTCCGCTCTGTTCTTCAGCTGAGCCCACCTTTCCCTCGCTTTTAAAAAGTCGGTCATCAGGCAGCTTAAAAGGAGACTTCAAACCTTTGATGCGAGGATACAAAAGAATGAGTGTTCTGTAGAGAACCTTTCATGTTCCTTAAATTAACTAGATGAAGAAAGAGACAGACAGAGAGTCTACAGAGGGAGGGAGATCGTGTGAGAACAAAGACGGATATAAGGGAGGGAAGTCCTGGCGGGCTTGTCATTTGCCAATTTGATGTGGTTGCAACTTTGTGCCTTCTTGACTGAGAAGTTTTGAGAACCTTTTCAGTTTGCAGTGAAATTTAGAATTTCACTGTAAGTGACAAAAGTGTTTGCTTCAATTAGCTTGTTTTGTCCAACTAAAGTGCTTTACACTACACTTTTTTTCCACGATTAAAACCATCTTTAGAACCTTCTCAGTCCCAGGGTAAGAAAGAGTTCACACTGGCACGATCCTAATTGGGCTAAACCTGATTTTAGACTTGGGCTTGCTGGCCCAGCTCTGGACCAGGATTAGCTCTGCGTTTGCCCATACACTAAAACAAGGCTGAACTAGTGTTCACATGTCATTTGTAGCAGACCCAGCTCAGCAATGTTCCATTCCACAATAAGGTCATCTTAGAAACACTCAAACAAACAATTCCTCCTCGCTTAACAGTCATAAAACTATCATTAATGATGCAATCCAGACTGCAGAGTGTTCCCACTTCCAGAGAAGGACAGCTTTGAACACAAACACAAACAGATGTACAATATGGTCCTGTTGGGACATCCACAGGACGGAGATGGGTTCTGTTCTACAGTTTGGCAATAGTCAGACCTCATCTTTCTTTGGTATTGATTGTTTAATGTCTGTGGACCTCAACATCAAATGGACAGTATGTAACACTCCAGTGTGAAACCACCTTTCTGTAACAGCCCTGACACACACATGGACTGACAACAGGGGTCGTAAATCTGCCTGAATAACACGTTGACTGAACATTAAATGCTTCTATCTTTGCAGCGCCCTTAAAAATCAGTAGTAAGTAGTTGCTTTATTATTTTATCATTATGCTCATCAAATTCAGCCAACATTATTGTTCAAGGTAAAGATAAATCCAATTGTTCACTTTCCAAGCCTGAGTTACTCATTTAAGAGTTTCAGTGCATTTCTAACATGTGACAATACTGCCATCTACTGACCATGGATGGGTTATTGCTTCTACATTGATATGTACATAGAGTGAGTAAATAGGACATGTCTTGTCACAATTAGTGAAGAAAATGTTATAGAATCCTGATATACACTGCCTGGCAAGTCACATGCTCTAATGTTTCATTGGACGGCCGTTAGCTTTAATTACGCCATTTGCCGTGGCATCGCTAATGCATTATCACAACATTTATTTGCATTAATTTTTTGCCAAGATCTTGCTGATGGGAGAGTTGGGCTGTGGCATAAAGTCTTCTCCAGCACATCTCAAAGATTCTCAACGGGGTTAAAGCGTGGTCTCTGTTGTTGCCAATCCATGTGTGAAAATTATGTCTCATGTTACCTGAACCATTCTTTCACAATTTGAGCCCGATGAATCCTGGTATTGTCGTCTTGGAATGTGCCCCTGCCATCAGGGAAGAAACAAATATTGATGGAATAACCTGGTCATTCAGTATATTCAGGTAGTCAGCTGAACTCATTTTTGGGGCACATAATGTTCCTGACCTGATCAACTGAATCAACCCATAATGCCGCCCGACAGGCTTGTACAGTAGGCAATCTTTATGCTCCCTAGCAAACTGAAGCTTTTTTCCAATTTTTCTTAAGGCTACACAGCTGTTCAGTCCCAATCCCTTGAGTTCTCTTCGCATTGTGGGTGTAGTGTCATACTTTCACCATTAAACATAGAGTTCTACTGTTGATTTTGGTACGATTTGACAACCATGCGTTAACAATGTGTCTGTGAAAAGGGGCTGTGACCATGTTCAGATTACCAGCCCAAATCCAGAAAATCCAAGTTGATTGTAGAAAGTCTTGTTAGCTAAAAACCACATGCAATGCCTTTGTTGCAACGCTGGTACCCATTTGGAGGTCGTTTGAAATGCGATTCAAATCTGCCATCTACTGATGTGTCTCAGACCAGACACTCTGGATGCTCATATTGGAGTTGAAAAATGGCAACATCAAATCCAGAGAACTCTGTGCTCCGTGACTTGATTGTGTGATGTGTTTACAGAGAGATATGATTGACCATGCTTCCAGGTTGGAAAGGCGTGGCACCAGTGTACGGAGTTACTGACAGATGCGTAGTTATCAAAGCAACCCATCCGGATAAGTTGGTGATGCCTGGACCCAAATATCCAATCTGATCACTTGCAAATAATAGAGCTGACACATTATTTTGAGATCTGATTTAAGAAAAACATTTCGCCTGCAAACGAATATGAACAAGTTGGAACCAACACATTTGGGGGATTTGGTGTAGTTGACTATTGATTAATCAATTATCAGAACTGGTCATTACTTTTTGCGTTATTCATTAATAATTAACTAGTTTTATTAGTTCTAATAATTTCAGTCACAGAGAGGACAAATGAAACCCTTTGGAAATATCCAAACTAAACTTAAGCTAAATGGAGAATGCATGTTTAGCCATGCTAACAAGCTGTTACTATCGTTTGTTCATCAGACCCAATTTGGTCAAGACCAAAATACTTCAAATCTATCAGATGGATTCCCATGGAAATGTATACATACAATACTTTTGTTCATGTGTTTTGAGATTGAGTTTTGTGTTTCAGCTACAGATCCTAATGATGGTTGGTTAGAGGTCTCTTAAGGCAGAGAGAAGCAATTTTACTGCAAGACGTTTTGTAAAAATCCTCTAACACCTCAATAAATGATTTATCTGTACAATTATCTAATCTGAAAATAAGAATACATAATATATTGCAGAGCTGTAGTCAGGAAAGAACAGCCATCATATCAGATAGTCCAAACTGACTCTCTGCCATCTGATCGTTCACAAAAGGCCAGTATCAGCCTGATCTGAGTCTCACCTGGAATGCATCACCAGCTTGGCTCCCTGTGTCCTAATAAACTGTCAGAAAGAGAGATATGAAATATCTGCGAGGTATTGTTCCTGTCCAACCAAAACAAATGGAAAAACACAACAATTACGATGCAGCAGACTGATATAAACAGCTCCACACCTCAGGCTCCTTGTCCACTTGTCAAAAATATAAAGTATCATATAAGTAAGTCATGAAAATTGACAATAATTCAATAAAGCTAGCTTTTATTGGATATCTGAATCCCTGTCAAACTATCAAAAAAAGACCTGAAGATTTTTTCACAATTGTCATAATTTAATAAAAGTTGACAGGAAGAAAGTCATTCCCAGAGAGTGGGAGACCTAAGAGTGTGCACCTTTTTTCCCTTTTTTGTTTCAATACATTGTATTGTATCATACTGCTTCTGTCTTTTCTTCATCATTGTTCTATCTGCTTTCCTTTTTGGTAATGATTTCATGGATACATTTATAATCAGCTGTATTTATGACAGGAATGTTGCTTTTGTCACATGTTATTAGTCCTTCCTTTCTATAATTGACTCTCTTTAAATTTGTAATTCTATGATTAAATCAATAGCCTTACTGATTGTGTG